>WOVY01010889.1:0-112500 GCA_013436015.1 Rhipicephalus annulatus | reverse complement strand
TGCGTTATTGTCGCGAAACGAGGAGAACGGTTCGTGGAAGTGCTCGATACCAATTTGTCGTGTTCGTGCACTGATAGCCTATCTACACACCTGTAAAACGAAGGCTTCATTTTTTTTCTTAGAGCTTAGTAAAAACAAGACCGTTTGGAGAGTATTTCTACTGTTTTACAGCAAGGTATAGACTGTTATTCTGTAGGATATTTTCTTATCTGTTTGGAGAAAGGAGCAGTATTTCAGTTACTTGGGTGTACTTCCATATTCACTTCGACGTAACTATATGTGACTTCGTTTTGAACAAAATGTTATAGGCTTCGTTGCCGACTGCGGTGGAATTGAAAATACCTTTATTGCGTCCTCCATGGGGAACGCTCGCACCCTTGGCTCAGTCCCAAATAGGGACCGGAAATCTGAACGACTATTTCTCCGGCCCACAATAAAAGAAGTGGTACAAGCAACTTTGAAGCAGAGGGTGCGTTTTTATGCGTTGTGAAGAGAAGACTAAAAGGCACCGGTTTCTTTGGTGAGGTCTGCCTACTTGGGAGAAAAACGTTTCACTACCAGGCGTAATGTCTTTTGCTCCTATCATGTTTTGTCGTCATACGAAAGAACATTCCACTTCTCCTAATTCAGGTGTTGTCTTATGCTCAACTGCTACCAAACTACACGGAGAGATAAAGAGAGAGAAAAGCTTCATTTGCACATAACGCGAAGCCTTGCAAATGGTCGGGCCCCTATTCCAGGGCTTCACTGGCTCTTGCCATCTTATCGGCCCATGTTTCAGCCTAAGCTGATCATCGAAGGTCGAGCTGGACAACAGTGCCACCCATTGTTCCTCTGTGTTGTTCATGCTGTGGGGCTCTTCATTGTGAATTCCACTTAATGTGAAACAAAGTTGGTGTGGCCCCGCACCTCGAGCATATATCTCTATTTCGCTATATTTCTATATCTATATATCTCTATGTTTATATATATCTCTATATATTTATATCGCTATATCTCTATATATCATATATCATTATGAAGACGCCGCTGCTACGTAGCCTCCGCAGTCACCCTTGCGGAAGGAACCAAGTCGGTTCCGAAACGTCGGGTTTCTTGAAATCTTTTGGTTGAAGGCTAAATCATCTCCCAGCTTCATACCAAACCAGACAGACTTCTGCCGAATGTTTACATTTAAGTCATCTCCCGCATATATCTCTGTATACTGTGGGGGAGAATACATGTAGCCTGTGTAAGTTCATGTATGTGCTTGTCTGGAGTCTGCTTAACGCCACAAATTCCAACGCAGTTTTCTATTAACCTTGTAATACTGAAGAACAACATCCTTAAACAAATTAGGTGTCGCAATATCCAACGTTCCGGCAAGCGGTCTTGTAATTGTTCGAGGCAGCATAACACTAGGCCGCTTGTCGAAACGTTGTCGTTTCTACTAGTGGTGTAGTCCACTTCTCGCACATTACACCACTCATCGAAACATCTCAAGTTCAAGAATGTTTCTGGAGGTGTGAGAATAGTATATTTAATGTTTATGTTCTTCGAAGTGAATAGTTATTTGGTTGAATAATTTCGAATGTAAGGGTTTGATCTGTGTACATCACAAATTATGAGAAAACTGAGCATATATACTTGCAGAAACACAATTGACCTGCACAATGTGCGTATTTTTATCAAATTAGAACGAGGACCGTGCAAATGTCATCGTTTGAATATTAGCAGAATTGAATATTAGCAACATTGAATATAAGCAGAGTTTACATTTCACAGTAATGCTAGTAATAACAAGTAAAATATGGTACTTCTTATAATTTTCTTTACTTATTATGGCATCCATAGCTGTTTACCAGGCTTTAACATTTAAAAATCAATAATCTATTGGAGCGAAATATGCTCTTCTAATCTTGAAGTGAAGCTTCGCAGCAGAGCAGACTTTCTTTGTAATTGTTTTCGCGCCATAACATTCATACAATGCAGTGAAACCATTTTGACAAATGAATACATTCGGTTTCATATACACCCCACTCGTTCATTTCGGACACTTCAAAATTATTAATAATGTGAATTCGTGTCGAAACGAATTCAAATACTGTAATTTGCATCGGAATAATCGCAGTGTTCAAGTATTCGCAAATGATCCCGCCGCGGTGGCCTAGGGGCTAAGGTACTCGGCTGCTGACCCGCAGGTCGCGGGATCGAATCTCGGCTGCGGCGGCTGCATTTCCGATGGAGGCGGAAATGTTGTAGGCTCGTGTGCTCAGATATGGGTTCACGTTGAATAACCCGAAGTGGTCAAAATTTCCGGAGTCCTCCACTACGGCGTCTCTCATAATCATATGGTGGTTTTGGGACGTTAAACCCCACATATCAATCAAGTATTCCCACATGCATAGATCTCTCGCCCTTAAAGCCTCGATCTTATCCTGAAATTCTGCACAGCTGGCTTTCTAAACTCACCGCAGAGTAAAATGGCACAATAATGGTATTTTTGTTTGTTTTATAAATATCTAGCACTCTTCTTTACCCTTTTTTGTGGTTAATGTGCCTTAATTAACTTTAATTGGTCTGCGGCAATAATGACGCCGATCGCGATGAAACAGTGCTCACAAGGTTCGAATTTCCTAACACGTTATTTTACTACTCGTGCTTTCCCACGTCCTTACACAGGCGCCCCTGAGGAGCCATTCCTCACTCTGGGAGGCGAGCGACTGCGAGAGGGCTCCCGCGTCACCGTCCAAGAGCGTGAGGAGGTGGACGTGGGCTGCGTGGCGCGTCGTGCCGTGCCCGCCGTCCGACACATGCACTGGATGCTGGGAGAGACCAACATGACCGGGGCCAGCCAGTTGTTCGTCGAGTTCTCTCCGCAGGAGGACTCGTACACCACGCGCAGTGTGCTCAGCCTGAACGCGTCGCGAGACCTGCACGGAGTCCAGCTTTCCTGCCACGTGTATCACGTGTCGTGGCCAACCTCTACGGCCGTCGCCGCCTCGCTCGATGTTCTATGTGAGTCGTTTTGAAACGTTATTTCTATGCTTAGAGTCGGAGAGGAAAGTGCAAAGCAAGAGTATACCCGTGAGGCTAACTGCGATACTCTTTTCGAGATTAATTGGGATTGTGTGCATCTGCCACACAATACACAGCAGAAAAGGACAAGCAGAGGAAAAACAGGAAGGAAATCTGCGGTTGGATAGCCTGCACTGAAGAAATGGGAAAGAAAGATTTAGGCGTGTGTTGAAGTGCCACAGATGGCAAAATCATTCCGCAGTCCTGCGCAACTGTTTCTTGCACTCGTATTGTGGTTTGGCATTGTGATACCCCTGAATTTATTGTTAATGTTTTTTTCTATGTTCATTATACGGTAAATGTTACTATCCTTTGTAGCAATAGTCACGGTGATCAGCTGATATGGTATATTTCATATGAGCGATTCGGCGTACTGCAGTTTATTACTCACCCATGGTAATAGCTTGGCTGTTGTTCACCATAAGATCCAGGGTATTCAAGCCGATGTTACCTTGCAACGTGATCCATATAAGCAAGTGTCTCGTGCTTCCCGTGCTTTTGAATCAATAAAATCAGCTCACTGTATCTTACGTTCAACGCTTATGAATACCTGCCACATTTTCTGAAAAATGGTTGAACGTGTGCAGCTTACGCTCTCTTATCATGTACCATTTCTTATCTTCGTTTTCTTATCTATTCTTTCAGATGTGCCGTCCTTCTCGATCTCCCGGGAGCCGGGCTTCGGTTTCCCTATCTTGGAGAAGATGCCCGTTTCATTGCATTGCGCTGTGGACGCCAATCCGCCATGCGCGCCCCGCTGGCTTAAGGACGACGGGCCTCCTCCCGTACCTCAAAGCCCCGACGGCTACCTCAACTTCTCAGCCATTGAGCGGCAGCACGCCGGCTGGTACCGCTGTGCCGCTGTCCATCACCTAGGAACGTTTGCATCATTCGGATATTTTCTCAACGTGCGATGTGAGTTTTCAGTACATTTACGCCAGATATGTGTTGAAAGCTATATATGTAGAGAGATATATAAAGAGAAAATAAGGCAGTCAGGAAAGCTGCATAAATCGCTGAAAAACAGTAGCTTTCGTGGGATCGAGTGTACTTACAGTTCTGATCAGCCTACTTTAAGTGTCGAGCTGTGACAGTTAGTTGTCAGCGCTTGTCCTGTGTATGCTTATTTTGTGCGTGCTTTCTGCTTGAGGTTCACGCGGGACGTTTTGAGCTGCTTCCCGTTCTTCATTGCTGTAGTGTTCATTCGTTCCCACTTGTGGCGAAACAACGCACAGTAAACACTCAACTACATCTGTGAAGACACGTTCGACTTTCGCGTTATATACCAATTACTAAAACGGGGGTTCAACCATGTTTTTTATATAAAATTCGCCCTGTCCAACCGTGACTTTAGAAGCGTCAAGTTACACGTATTCCCATCGCCGTCATTGCTCTCTGTCGCCTTTTTTTTGTATGTGTGTGTGCGTGTCTGTGTGCATGGGCTTCACGGCCATGCCTTTTCATTTGCGGTGTAGCTACAGCGCGAGGGGAAATTCCTATTTCATTCACGCTCACTATCGGGCTTTGTTAATCGATCACACCTTTGAAGTGAACGGCAACGTAGCGCACGTGGTACATAAATGGTATACAAAAATGAATATTCTACAAGATAAAACTTCTCCTGAAGAAGGAAATTTAACGCTTGCAGAATAGCAGCACCTAAGACATACCTTTATATGTGTGCGATTATTCACGAGCAAGGTGATTGGAGCCCACTGTGTTAAAATGATGCACCAATCTTTCAAAAACGCTGAGCGGATACGTTATGAGCTTTAGTTATTCAGGTACATTAGGTTGCGTAGGCCTAATCTGCTAAGTCTTACAAAAATTTAGCATTCAGTAAGTCTTGAAGAACGCTAGTAAATATGAAGTGATGCACGCGGATCTGCGTGAACCACAGCTTGCCCTGGCTGTTCACTAGCCTATTTTCGATGGCTGGAAAAAAAAAGAAAAAAAAAACATGTTATCTTGTTTTGTTGCATTTATATGTTAACAAAAGACCATGGAACTACCACACCCTGCAATCTGCCGCTTAATGAAATCCTTTAGTGACACTCATCAAGCCCTGAAAACGAAGTGTTTTTTTTTTAACGTTTGTTTAGGTTGTTAGCTCCACGCTCCTTCAATGTAGAAAATAGCTATATAGGCCGTCAAGTCGCTTCGCCCGGGTTGTCTCTCTGCACGCGCAATATGTTCTGCTTTGAGCGGAAACGCTAACAGCGCCATCGTCACGCTGTCTAAGCTTTAACGATAGCTGCCTAAGAAACGAAAAAAAAAAGATACGACAGCAGAGCAACTAACCTCGAGTTTGTGCGAGCTGGAGCCGTCCCCCCAGAAAACTGTTTTCGTTTTGATCGACGAAGCGTATACCCCAGCCGAGAAAGAGAAGGAGAGAAGTGGCATGCCGACGGGGCAAACTTTTAATTACCCAGTCAACTGCCGCGCCAGTCGGGTCCGCACCCGCTTAGGCCCAGCCGCAGCGCTATTGTGCGTTAAACACAGGACATTCTCATAACGGTGGCCACTTGTCTCAAGAAGCCCGCCTTGAGAACCAGGAAACGAGTTAGGATGGGGGGGGGGGGGCGTATACCGTTCACACAAACCTCACTTCCCCTCTAAAGTGAATCATTAAAGAAAGCACGGCACCTCGCCAGGCCTCCCCGCTCTTTCAACTCCCGTCAACGACACTTCAAACCCTTCAAGCGTCGATTTGCCATAGAGGCGGTCTCCTTTTCTGCCCGGCACTATACTGCTTGCGGGCGCGTCTTTTGTCGGGAAGAGCATATGTTGCCGCAGTAGCCTCCGCAGACTCGTCGGCAGTGCGTGTCTTGCTTCTTTGACAATCTGTTTGGCGTCGTTCTTTCTCAACCCTTCTTTACTGTACACTTAAAAGAAAACAATCAAATTGAAGAATCTTTAGTGTTACGATAGTTTGTTCTCTGCCAAAATAATAACATTTAAAGAAGTGACGCTCATAAGCGATGTCACATTAAAGAAAAAAATCATGAAAACTGCGATAATAACTGCCTTTCCCGCTTTCAAACGTCTGCCCAAGGAGCGAAGAAAAATTGGTTTTTATGCTATAATAAGGGCAGTATTTAGGCAAGAACATTGTTTATATTCGTTTCAAAAAAATTGTTCTTGTTTGTTGGTTTGCCGCTTCATAGCAACTGTGAGAAACAGAACAGGCCCTTTGAAATATGTGTGGACACAACGTGAAGCAACACTTATATACGGCATGATGTCTGGAAGGACGGTGTGCCACTCACCCATAAGACGCATTCTTGCATTTGTTTCTCTGCGCTTATATTAGTGCCCAATTTTTCTGCCCATCACACACACACACACACACACACACAAGCGCGCGCGCACGCACACACACACACACACGACCATTTTGTTGAAGTTTCTCGCCTGCTTGATCGTGGCTTTCTCGCAGACGGCCCTGAGATCGTCGATCAGCCGCCGTCTAAAGTGTCGGCCGACTTTGGCGAGCCCGTGCAGCTGGACTGCAAGGCCGACGGCAAGCCACCCCCTTCCTATTGCTGGACGCGTGTGCGCTCGGGCCGGCTCGAGAGCATGGCCTCCGAGAGCTCGCTCCTGCTGGACCCGGTGTTGTACTCGGATGCCGGCAGCTACCAGTGCACGGCAACAAACCACATGGGCTGGAAAGAGGAGCGGGCCCGCACACGAGACATCCTGCTCACCATCTCAGGTTTTCTTCCTGTTAACACTCCGTTACATTTTAGTGTTTGAACATTACTACAGTTATTCAAACAGACTGTCCTCCAATTGTAGCCCTTCCACGTGGGCGGGCATGTTGGCGAATAGCTTCCTATCTCAATCTTTATCTATGTTATATTCAGTGTTCGATATGAAACAATAAACTTGTCTGCGGCCCTCTAGCTTCTCTTTTCGCTATCTTGTCAACCGAGTTGGGTCGCTGGCCACATGTTCTCATGACACGTGGCATGTAGGTTCTGGGGTGCAATTGCTGAACTCAAACAATAATGAGCAAACAAAGTTTTAAGGGAATGCTTACATTATTTTTACAAAAGAAACAAACTTTTCTGTGGTGCATGTCAAATAACTTCTATGTGTTGGCAGTTTTCTATACCTGATGTTGTCATCCTCGCTTAAACGCCATTCAAACGATGACGATAGTTACGGCGTGAGAACAGAACGATGACAAAGAGACAAGAAGGACGCGTCTCTTTCTCTTTCTTGTCTCTTTGTCATTGTTCTGTTCTCGCGCTATAACTAACGTCATGTCATACCAACTAACCCAAGCTGCCACACTTCTAAACTATCCAAACACTTCATTCAGAGAGAAAACTTAAAGTGTAGCCACCAAAACTCTATTAAACGTGGCATGCATTCCTGCATTTTAATACTCAACAGTTTTGCTCAGCCGCTTCTTTAACATAAAATTGCCCTTTGCTCTGAGTGATAAGCTTTGCAACGTGAAGGGCTCTCCTTCCAAATCATATCACTTATTCATAACCTAATATCGTCAGCCGAACTATGAATTTTATAACTGCGAAGGAATCTTTTCACAGCTTTGAATAGATGTTAACAATCTGGAATTAAAATGTAGCATTTGACAGTGTACTATCAACAAAAAAGAGCTTCATTGAGAACAAAATATATGCATTCTGAACGAGTGAAAAATCAATTTTAAAATGTCTCTATATTTCAATTTTGCTGGCACTTCTTGTTGAAAAAATGTCCATCTTCTAGAATATTGGGATGAATTAAGCCAAAATTCTGCAATGTTGACAAAAAGGCTTTCTGTTTCATAAAGGGCAGTAAAGAGAAATACAACTTTTCGCGTGTGAGTGATGTACAGTTTATTTCTCAGTCCCGGAAACGCCCCTCTTACCGCGAGACGACACTAGCTAAGCGAAGAAACGCGTGAAAAGCAAGTGCTGGTGGAGACACCGCCTTCGAGATTGCGAACGAAACACTACGTCATTGATTTTGACGCCGCCTGCCGGATCTTATACGTAGTTTCTAATCGGTAAAAGTGAAGTACATCGTCGTCTCTGGGTGCCATAGACCTAACATACAGAGGTTCAAAAACTTTAAACGAGGCAATGCCCAAAAAATACGAATTGTACATTTTGGAACTCCTGACGTGACACGTGGAGATTTTGGTGCGAACTTCAAAAATGAAACTTCAACATTGATATTCTCCGCAAATAATGAACTCATGTTAGTGAAACTTGTTACATTAGAGTTCCCGGACTACAATTTATTGATCTAAGCCAAGTTGCTGTTTCCAAGTTTATTTTGTGTCCCTTAAAATAATACATATTCTTGCCTGAATATAATTTATCCAGGGCGGCCTGACGTCAAAGCACTGAACAAAACCCTGATGGCAATCGTGGGAAAACCGGTCAGGATCTCTGTTCTGGTTTGTGCCAACCCACCACCGACACGAGCTTATTGGATTGTGAGACGCCTGCTGCTCAGTCCCGGGGAAGCGGCTCTCACACATTATGTTGCCCATAACTACAGTGTAAGTACCTCTTTCTTTTCTAAACACGATAATGAGGAATCACCCGTTTTAGTCATCATTTTCAAGCTAAAGCAAAATATTTTAAGAACCTGATGGGACTGTGACGGCTCGCTAGGTACTGGACGACGATTGGATAAAACTTTCGCACGCGCGCGTGTGTGTGTGTGTGTGTGTGCGCGCGTGTGTGCGTGTACGTGTGTGTGTGTGTGTGCGCGTGTGTGTGTGCGTGCGTGTGTGTGCGTGTGTGCGTGTGTGTGTGTGCGTGCGTGTGTGTGTGTGTGTGTGTGTGTGTGTGTGTGTGAGTAAGTGAGTGAGTGAGTGCATGCGCGCGCGCGCGCGTGTTTGAGAAGGTGAGTCGGACCACTAGCACGGCATGTCACCACTGCTCCGGTGCGGTTCTCGGATAGGGGGAAAATATCATAGCCCGCAGCTATATTAAACACGTCCTGCACAGCCCATGCGAATGAACGTAGTATTGGGCAACGTATTGCACAATGTATTAAAAGGAGCGTTCCTCGAATCTTGGCTGTGGCGGCTGCATTTTCGATGCAGGAGAAAATGCTGTTGGCCCGTGTGCTCAGATTTCGGTGCACGTTGAAGAAACCTAGGTGGTCAAAATTTTTGGAGACCTTCACTATGGCGCCTTTCATAATCATATGATGATTTTAGGGCGTTAAACCCCACACATCAATCAATCAATCAATCCATCAATGAAAAGGAACGCTCGAACATTTGACTCTGGCTTGGCTAGCAGCTAGCCATGTCACTGCATTGTAAACAACTCTGGAACACAACGAATTCACATTCAGGAGTAAACGTGTTGATTTGTCCAATCGGTGAGAGCTCTACTCTGACGTTGCAAGAACGCACATGCAGCTTATGGCAGTAAACTAGGCTTTCTTTATTCTTTCGTTATAACTTTTTGTGCAAAACCAAGTTGTTGACTGCTGAATGTTGTTGATACAAAAACTGTTCGCGTAGCTGCATCACAGTGAAAATGTCATGCAGGATACGTTGGTGTAAACAAGCAGGTGCAGCTAATTTATAAATTACAACATGAATAAATTGAATCTGGTAAGCCACCGTCTGAGGTTACCAAGATGAAGCTGCCGGTACACTCTACTCAATAAAGCATATTTCATTTTTTGGTGAGTTGCAGGAATTTTAGCGCATGTGTATTCAAAATACTTGTGGAGTCACACTTTGTATATAAAGGACCTTTTGCTTCCGTTTGCATTAATTCATTGTAGTTAGTTGCTCAAAAAAAGCGACTTTGGCCGTAGTCGAAGGCAGGTTTTGTGCGAGTTGATAACTGATCCATATAAGATATTGGCGTATGGGCACTGAATATAATCTGAACTTCTAAGGCCATATTTTAAAGGTACCTTATGAGCACTTTATATGTATCGCATAGCTACGAGTTTTTGGAATTTTCCTGTTGTTGCTGTTCTTGCAAAAAGTGGCTGCCACTATGTCGCTTCGCGATATGTTTACATTGCGTCGGTTTGACATACGCCAAAAATTTCTCTACGATGTCATTGCAAAGTCACTGCCCTGAACAATTGTTCACCTAAACGCTTATGTGGCTATACTTGAAACGGTATGAAGGGTCCCGCTTGCCCCAACCAACCAACCGATAACATGCGAAATACCGCTTGCATTTGAGTGTCTGTCGCGTCACGAAAAGTTATAAGATGGCTGACTAAACTCTGTCACTCGCACCGTTTCCAATGCTAAATGCTACGGTCCTTGGAATTACTTATGTATGCCTTTTCTAGTAAGATACACACATACAGAATATTCCCGTGTTGTTAAAGTGCCTCATATACCTCATACATGCGCAATAACTGCTTTTCAATTGACCTTCGCACAAGTATGAACGCTAGGTCTTGAACAATATTGGTGGGCGCTGCGGATAGGGTCGGCCATTCGGTGCACCGTCTGGTGCCGTTTAAGGTACCGTAAAGGGCGGTCAAGTAGACAAATGTACAGACATACAGATAGACAGACAGACAGACCAAAATTTTTGCATCGAAGGTCCCCAAGAATGACCATCGTCTTTGAAATATCAGAAATGGAGAGTCCCTTTTTTTAAGTCATAAGCCATTTGTGTTGGTATCTTGCAGCAGGCCAGTTTCGCAATAGCAGTAAATATTACTTCTGGGTTTCTTCATCGACATAAAAAATGGATATATTATTCATCAACGTCAGTATTCCGCAGCCGCTAATGGTGATTCCAATAATGGTGATGTGACATGTGTTAATCTATATATTTTCGATAATGTTTGTTTAAATTTTGATTGATATCATGACTGTTTTGTTGTTGTTTTCTTTCATGAAACTATAGCACCTTCATTTTGGCGTAGCTAAAAAATAATAGTCAGCTGTGCATTTTCTTTAGAACTACCGACTATTCTGCCATGCTAAATGCTTGTTTTTACCTCTTCGCTTTTTCCAGAGTGCCGATACACCATTTTGCAGAATCACATCCCTGGAGATTAGGTCGGTTCACCCCGAAGACGCCGGGGAAATATTGTTTGTTGCCAGAAACTCGAAAGGCATTGACGATGCTACTATCATCCTCAACGTCACACATCAGGCTGGCTTCTCTTTCACTGAGGAGAACTCTTTCGCAGGTATGACGAGAATGACGCAGCTTCAACGTTTTCACGTCTCCCAAATGGTGCAGTAATGACATATCACACAATTAGATGGTATTTTTCTTATTCTGTCTGTACTATGTATTTTGCTGTAGCAATTTCCTAGTTATCGCTGTTGATCCTTGAAGTAATTTATTCATTCAGAGCACAACTACAAACCTACGGCCGGCCATAAGTGCAACCGACACTGAGATTATTTCAAAAAACCAATATTGTTTTAAACCATCAGGTTATATTTCATAGCTAACGGATATCACTGAAGTGAAAGTATGGTTTGAATACTTGTGGTTTGCTATGAGGCTTGTGTGCCAGTGATTGCCGCTTTGGCAGCACAATTGTTAGGCTAGAGGTTCGCTGTGTGTCGTAGATTGAAAATTATCATCATAATGAACCGGTGCGTGCTCTTTTCATCGTTTTATACTTCTCTGCCAGAACACGTGCGCCAATTTCTTTGGCTCGACATCCAAGAACCAGAACCGAGGAAAGAGAAGGAGAGAAATAATTGGTGAAAAAAATAATGCCAAAGCAAGGCTCGAACCCGCCTAGCCACGACCCAAAAGGGACCACCATAACCACTCGGCTATCCAGGCCTGTTAGCACTACATAGCATACATAGTCTTCTTTGTTGTAGAGTACTGTAGTAAGTCGGCGAAAAAAGAACGAATTATGAGGAGAGATGAGAAATCGAAGAGGAGGAAAAGCAGGAGGGAAGAACGAGCACAGAGAGAGAGAGAGAGAGAGAGATAAAGGAATACATAGAATGCAAGATCTATAGAACTTTTCACAGAAGAGAAAAAACGCCGCCAAGCTGGGCTGACGTCAGACTCGGCAGTGCCTTTTTGTGGTGGTCACAACTGTTTAAAGCAACCCAGAGAGTGTTATGGCGGCTCCCAGCGAGCCACCTGCGAAAAAGACTGAGAATCAAAAAAATGTTAAAGGCGAGAGATTGACTAGAAAGGTAAAATGGAAAGAAAGAAAGAAAGAAAGAAAGAAGGAAAGAAAGAAGGAAAGAAAGAAAGAAAGAAGAAAGAAAGAAAGAAAGAAAGAAAGAAAGAAAGAAAGAAAGAAAGAAAGAAAGAAAGAGAACAGATGAATGACATGGCTAGGTGCCCACCTAGCTGGTCCTGGCTACTAAGTCTTTACTAAATCTGTTGCGACTTGGTAAAAGCTGTACTATTTTTGCTTTCATATAACTTTCTATATTTTTTATTCCCACAGATCAAGTTTGCCACGCAGAGGGTTTCTCATAATCATATCGTTGTTTCAGGACGTCAAACCCAAATGGTTATTCTTTTCCATCTGTTCACCATACTCTAGCACATCGAACTTGGAGCAGACTAGATAACAGCTTTATCTTATCACGCATATACGGAAATACTAACGATTTCAACCAGTCGGATCTTCCACGAGCTATTTGTTTGTGGAGTGACTTGCCAGATAATCTTGGGTCAGAACAGGACCACACAAAGCTCTGTGATATACTTAAAAAGTACTTATGCACCGAAAACTGGTGTATCACATCTTCATAATCATCTGTGCCTATAGGACTGTTCCCGATAGGTTTTTATCCTCCTTTCTTCCGCTTTTCTTTTTCCGGTCTGTACATTTATTTACAGTGAACTCTTTTTTTTTCACTATTGCTAGTTTGTTTGTAGTTACTGTCGAAATATTGTTTTTGTAACCTTCCTCCCTTCACATATTGTAACTTACTTTTCTAGTATGTATTGTCCTTACATGTTCATAAGACGTTGAATTGCATTTTTGATAATGAACAATACTTGCATGCAAATATACATATACACACACACACACACACACACACACACACACACACACATATATATATATATATATATATATATATATATATATATATATATATATATATATATATATATATATATATATATATATATATAACGTATTATCGGTACCACCCCCTTACAAAATGCCCCTCGAGGGCTCTGTAAGGTTGTAAGGTACTGTAAACAAAAATAGAAGAAAAAATATGCATACGAACCAACTTGAAGTGGAACCAACTTGCTAAATTTTTCAATTGCTCATTATCGAATAGTGGATACATCTTTAAGCACTCTTCTTTAAGCTTTGACTCTGCTCACCTAAGACCCTATTTACGCGAGCTTTAGGTCTTGAACAATGTTTCAAGCTTATGGTTCACACAAAAGGGGTACATTCACAGTATTTCGAGACATGTACATGTGGCGCTATTTCTATTTGTACCGGTCTGCATACTGGTACGTCACTGCCCCATGATGCGAAATTCAAAAGCTTCAAAGGAACAGGAATGGCATGAAGAGTGTTCTGTGACATGGCAGCAAAACAGGATGGCCAACAGTCCGTTCGAGATGGACGAGAGCCAGGAGAAGCTCTGCCCCTCGTGATGCAGTCCGCAGAAAACTCTTCCGCCTTTTTTCCTTCCCCCTCCCCCCTGTCGTAATCCCCGCCAATGCATGTGCTTCGTTTTTGCGGAGCAATAGCTATGTAGCTTCCTCGGTCATTTTTGTCGATCTTATCAACTTTTTTTATCACTTAAAGCTGTCTTTGCTGCAATCGGGCCTGCATGACAGAAAAGCCAGCTAACAAGCTGCGAACTGGGTGTTGCGTTACTTGCTCACGCTCCGACGAGGGAAACGCATACATGTGCAACTCGGACCTCACACCCACTTGAAGGACGACAGATGCCGCGATTAATTGGGTGAATATGCAATGTGGAGAAGCGCATTTGCGGATGACGAAAATGGTCTATTTGTTGTTGTTTCCAAAGCCCACATCAGTTCTTGCATTGTATCGGGGTGCATATGCCCCATTCGCATGGTTTCATTCTTGTTTTTTTTTTTGTTTTCACTGTTCCTTATTTTTTTTTCTTATGTTCTATTTCGGGTTACTGTACCCAAAACGAGATGTGATTTTTTTTTTAATCTTACTTGCAGAGAAGCTAGAAATTACCTGGATGTTGACAACGTGGTTGAGCCTAGCTGTGGCCTTGTCCGACAGACTAGGACGTGGCGCAAGCTGACACACATCTTAAAGGTAAGTAGCTCCATAAATTATTTTTTGATAAACAACTGAATGATTGTATCATTTATAAAGTGCTCTACATGTACATCATTCCACATCCAGACAATCATATTCATCTGATTACACTCCCACGTATCGAATCACAAATATCCAGAAACCATACAGCTTAGATGTTCCTGTACACTCAATCCGCTTTATAAGGTATAAAATAAAGTTTGGTGGTTAACAGTTTTATTGTACTTCATTAACCACTTCTCACTATTTAACCTTGCCAGATATCTTCAATATTTCAATTTACCCGATATATGATCCGCACAACTTTTATGGCCGAAGTGCGCGCTCATCGAAAACCTCGCCCAAACACAGGAAAAGCTGGTTAATTCAAACTCAGATAATTCAAACTTACAATTATTTCAAACTGACGCTCTGGTTCCTGCACCACCCAGTGTATTTCTATGGGGGAAAAATCCCGATAATTCAAGCGCGTTGTATCGACACCGGTTCATTTGTACTGAAAGCCCCTGTCATTCATCGTTCTTCAAAGAAGTTGGCTCCCAGTGATTGTAGTATGTTGCAAAACCAAAGAAAACCAAATTCGCAAGAAATACAAACAAAAAACTCAACAGCAGTCTTTCGCAGCAGTTGACAATCCAGATGCTGCACTGAACTCTTGGGAAAGATTCAATTGATGCTCGTGAAGGCGTGACAGAAAAATCACATGCAAATGCAACTTACTGATAGCTTTTTGTGTTTATTGCATTAGCTATGTAATATAATGAACGTGTACCCCGCCGCGGTGGTCTAGTGGCTAAGGTACTCGGCTGCTGACCCGCAGGTCGCGGGTTCAAATCCCGGCTGCGGCGGCTGCATTTCCGATGGAGGCGGAAATGTTGTAGGCCCGTGTACTCAGATTTGGGTGCACGTTAAAGAACCCCAGGTTGTCGAAATTTCCGGAGCCCTCCACTACGGCGTCTCTCATAATCATATGGTGGTTTTGGGACGTTAAACCCCACATATCAATCATTATAATGAACGTGTTTGGAGGATGATAGTTCAAGTGTATTTTGGCATTAGGGCTCATTGATCACATTAATGCATTTCGGTGCTTGTTCCTCGCGTATCTCGGACTGATCAATTAACTTTGTTTGCTTTTAGAGCTTCGTGAATTCCTGCACAAATGCATAGTAGCGCCTAATTTACGTTAACGAGAACAGAGGTCGCTTCTTTTTGTTTGGTTCACACAGTGTCGTGCATTATCTGTTCATTCTAGTGCCCGCCTGATAATTCGAACTCCGCTTGATTCGTGCAATTTTACTGTAGCTGCGACTTTGAAAGAACGACCTTTTACTGTGCCTGGAGTGCCAGTTTTACGTCAATATGACCACTTCATATTTAGAAAACTTCATTTGACGGAAATACTTGTCATGTAGTTTTATCTCAATAACAGTACGGAAGACAATTTTCCTGAAGGTTCAACAGACACATTGTACACATAAGTGACTGTCCGTCACATTTTGAGGCAGATGTAAGGTCGCCACGGACAAAGATTAACACAAATGACCGGTGGCTGGAGCGCCATAATTGAGACAAGGGGCGGTGCTGTTCCCAAGTGCCCAACTAGCGAGAGTGTCAAGCACATTCTTTTTTTCAAAGCATAGTTGGATAGCGAAAAGGTCTTCAACAAATAGCTTTTTCGAGGCAACAGTTCTGGAATCGCTTTTTCAAGCATCTTGTGTGTGGCCATAAAAAAGACAAAAACGAATGGAACAAAGCACACGCACAATGGTGCTGCTGACAAGAAGAACGTTTTTTTTTTCAACCACCAAGCTGACAATTATACCTTTCTCTGTGCATGACAAACCTTTAACCATAACACACACACACGCGCGCGCACGCGCAATAAACCGCGTGATTAGGCTGGAAGTTTTGTATGACGAAAATGAATTCTTATGGATAGCCGGCAACAAGACAGTGCACATGACACGTAGTCTTGTTTTTTTTTACTCAGTGACGGTGATGTTTTCTTAACACAACTTTCGTCGAATTAGTCTTTCTGTTCAGCTTCGATTACTAATCTAGGTATTTGAGAGTTACACATGCCCACTATAAGAGCCTTACCAGAAGTATGTTGGCGCGTGCATTTATGGCAGTGTAGCAAATGACCGACCAACAAGCCAGCATCGCTACCATCGTCATTTTCATTTTCAAGCAATCTTATAAAGCCCCACGTGCGAGTGGAGAACTGTGAGAAAAGTGTGTGCGCGGTTAAGAATGGCGTTTCATGGCCGGTGCGAACACGAGCGGGTCGTGCACGAAGCAGTCATCTGGGCAAACATATATGAGAGGAAAACACTTTATCTGCAGTATTTACACGGTTCCCATTTCAGCGAACAGGCTCTGGCGCTGTTTAGGGCACCGGATTCCATAATATGGGTCCACACCCTTCGTCCTTTCCACGCGGTACCCAAAGGCTACCAAATTCGCACCACTGGCAAGTGCGTAATGGTCATGCCTTCGCATTTAAGGGTCAACATTCTGTCGACGACGTAGAGTCTTGGCGTGAGTGATCGATAGCTCTGATGGCTCTTCTGAGGACAGCACTTATCCCACTTGGGTGGGGATAATAGGCCGACCTTACGACAAGATATGCACGGCTTCGTGCAGGTGGCACCACAGGTGGGCGCAGTTCTATTGTTTCTCTGGTTCATCCCGCCCGGAAATGTTGTTCTCGGTTGTTCAGTAGCGCAGGTAAATGACGACTGCCGTCGGGTCAGCTAGGTAGTGGCACAGCGCTGAGCGAACCGGCGGGCTGGCTATTCCGTCACTCACTGCTCATCTCACCATGGAAGCACGAAACGAAAAACACTTCGCTGCTCATTGGATGTTATCAAATCCTTAACACTACACATGTACGAATGCGCCTGCGTAAAACTACCCATGAAGTGTGAAATGAATAATGCAGTCTGCCAGTGTAGGTATTCGCGAGCGAATGTATGTCGGAGGGAGAAGTTGAGTGGCGTGCGAGTTATCTCGTGCCGACACATGCATGTAGTCAAGACGTACTATCATGAGTTATCTGAGGGGTTATCTGAACTGGAACACCGAACTCTTATTTATTCAACGATTATTTGTTCACAATCCGCTGTGGCATTTATTGCAACAGCGGTTTGTGTCGCGCTCCTTACACCAAACTGCAGGAAAGTGCGACAGTATTCAGGAATTCGTATACATTCTATTTAAATTGGCAGGTCACGCGTTGTACAAAGGAGAGATTTTGTGTTGATTGTGTTTAAGAAAGAAAAAAACTAGAATAATTGGTAGCTTCTTGATAAAATCTTTTAAGTTTCGGTACGGTGTATGTTTGGTGACTGTATTGAGCATAAGGGGATTAATTCTGATCGCCACATTCGAATCTTCCTAAAGTGAGCATTGTGACGTCATGCTAACGTGCCCCTGCTACTCAATAAAGAACTGGCACACATAAGCTAAGCAGTAGTTTTCAGTTGTGAATTGATCGCCTCTGGAGGCGGGGTATTCAGTACAGCATTCAATGGTTTACCAAAAGCTAATTCCCACTGCGAAGAAAGATATATACAGACCTCCTCCACCCGTGAATAGTAATTAAGAAACAACTAGGAACTGCAATATGATGTTGCAGTTGTTCCTTATGTGCCGAAGAATTCTCAAGGCCTCAAAAATTCCGAATAGCATTATGGCGAGATGGTTGGGTTTTCCGCAACAAATAGGCAGAGTCGCATTTTTTCCATAGGAGAGAAAAGGTCGCAAGGGCCTGCTGTGAACAAAAAATAAAATAAAAATGGCAGCATATCCATGGAGTGAATGATGGAGAGTGGGGCGAAGCATCCGTCCGTCCATTCGTTATTGCTTCCGTCCATCCATGCGTCTGTCTGTGTGACCATCCGTGCGTCCATCCGCCCGTCCGTGCGTGCGTCTGTTCGTGCGTCCGCATGTCTATCCGTACGTCCGTCCCTGCGTTCCTCTATGCATCCGCCCCTGCGTCCGTCCATGCGTCCATCTATCCGTGCAGCCATCCGTGCGTCCGTTCATGCATCTGTCTGTATGTCCGTTCGTCCATCAAGTCAACACTTCAAGTACCATCATCTCGCATCTTTTCATCATATATGCGTCCGTCTGTGTGACCGTCCATGGGTCCATCCGCCCGTCCGTGCGCCCGCATGTACATCCGCACGTCCATCTGTGCGTTCGTCCATGCATCCACCCCTGCGTCCGTCCATGCGTGCATTCGTTCGTGTAGCCATCTGTGCGTTCGTCCATGCATCTGTCTGTGTGTCGATTCGTCCATCTAGTCACCACTCCAAGTACCACCATCTCGCATCTTCTCATCATATATTCCGCATATAGAAGCACCATCATCCAGCGGACATTCCAAGGACTAAACGAGAGGTGGCACACGCACACTTTCTTACGGCTTGCGCTTCTTGTCTACTTCCCACCTTTAACCACCTCGAGTTCATTTCACTGTATTCATGGCACTGCGGCCCAACGCTCGCTAAACCTTTCTAAAACCAAGGAGGTTACGCCCAGCGAGTATAACGTAGCAACCCTTCCTTCTCAGATAATACTCAATGTACATGCCAATGGCTGCTAAAGGGGAATGAGAGACAGGAGAATTCGGCTTTTAATTAACACGCACGCTGCGAATTTTTTATTGTTCAACACCGCACAGGAGAAATCTCCCACCGGCACCACCTTGCAGGTCAAAGCGTAAGACTGGTTACGCACTACGACTACAACAAGGGATGAACCGGTGCCGCTTTAAGGAGCTTAGTCCATTAAAATGTGGTCAGATGCTTGCACATTCTTTTGTCAGTTATGTAAAAGTTGTTAACCAAATTTTCTCTCGTGTGTTCACGCGCACATTGGCTGGACGTACTGGTCGGTGTATTAACACGCGTCTTAGAGAACATTAAAGTTCATTAAATAAATGAAATTAAAATAAATGAATTTTAATTTGTTAATTCGTAAGTTCATTAAATGTAGCCTTTGGGATAAGCCAACCGCAAGGCGACCTGCTTTCGGCCAGCCACCCCTGCTTGCGAAATTGGAATGAGCTTAGTACTCTCGCTATTGACGTTCTCGAGAACACCAGCACCGGATGTCATGAACATGCGGCTTTGGCCGCGGGTTACTCGTGATAACGTTTTTTTTTTTCGTTGCTAATCAATGTACATCAACCTGGTCGGTCTACAATACATGTTTAACACTCTATTGAACCTATGCTTGCGTTTTCTTTCTATGTTTCAGAGTATTTAAACCACGTGCGAGCACACGAACGTCCCACAGGCACCACATGAGGCTGGCATGTACCTGCCACGAAGACACCGTGTAACAGCTGCGCAGGGAAGGAGAACAATGCCGAACGTTCTTCAGCCAAGCGGGTGCCACAAGCGAGTACGTCGTCGCCAACTTACACGGGCTGAGCGTCCATACACTGGCAGCACAATACCACAGACAAAGTCAATGTTTCTATGAACGTCGTGCCGAGGAGAGATAAAATTGTGATAATCCTCCACACTATATTGTACATGATGGAAATGTTGTGGGTTTTGTGTTTGAAATGTTTATTATCTGTAAATAATAGTTGCAAAATAAAATAGAGGTGATATTCACAATCAATTTCAGTCTCTTTTTTTTAAAGAGGCAGAATGGGTCTGTTGAGTGACCATTCATGTCGACTGTTATGGCTATTTAAAGAATTATGGCGCAAACTGAAAATCGGAAGAAAGACAAGAGTACTGATGGTCCTAAAGGGCCCATTAACATTCTCCGATATTTTTTTAGCATATCAGGTATACGTAAGTATCAAGTAAAGTGTATTGAGTTCAACATGCCCTAATGTTCAGCATTTTCAAATGCGGTGTACAACTGCAAGCCGCGTGCACGCCTGCAATTTCACGAAACGATTCATTGTCCTCATCGGGCTTCTCAGCTTTCCCAGCTTTGGCTGTTATGTCACCGTTTGCATCTATAGTCCTGTCCTCCACCAAAAGAACTTGCTCGGCATTTCGAAGATACGCGCTCTCCCGTCGATCTTTCTCTTCGCACGGCGAGAAAAAATTCCACGACCAGGAGGAGAGACAAGCGTTCAGACGGAGCGTGTAGAAGAGAAGAGCGAAACGAGCAAGGGCCTCTTTTGGATGATTACACGCATGCAACTTCTATACTATGGTACCGGTTCAGGAAAATTCTCGCGCCTATAACTGTTTGTTGAAGGCTCGTGCGCAGCTGCAGTAGCACCGCTAAAGATTTTCTCTGGGTTGTTTACGAGCGATTTAAAAGGCGATTTACTATAGACTAATATCTTCATCGCTTCTCAGGGGGCAACCACTTTTTTCCAAGGCCTTCAGGCCACGTGGAGCGATCGATCATGACAGCTTCCTGCTTGTCCTAAATGGATGCTTATGCTTTCACTCGTCTCTGACGTAATCAAGCCAGCAGCCACTGTGCTGGTCGCGCGGAAGGGTGATAACACGCCGAGATTGTGTATACTGGCTCTAAACGTGCATGCTATATAAAATAAAATATGATGAAAAGACGGTAGAACACGTTAAAAGCAATGTCTTACGCCACAGCAACTTTTCTGCACAATGAAAACATTGCCCGCTTCCAGTAACTACCGTTTTTCGTGGCTCGCTTGCCCACTGTTCTCGGTGCGGTATTTCGAAGGTAAGCCATGCGAATTTTCACTTTTTGCCGCGCCATTGGTTCACAAGTATCACCAGTTCGAATGCAACAGCCAAAGTACTACATCTTTCAATAGGGTACGCATCTGGACCTGGTCGGTCCGCGGTTACGAGTAAAAAACTGTGCCAGAGTGGCAAGACGTTAAATGGGCGTAGCGTTTTGGGCGTGTCGGTACGTCATACTGTAATTTTTTAGCGCATGAAAGAACACACGGACAGATGGAGACGGAACTGACGCTACTTGCAACAATGTTCATTCCAGAAAAAAAGCAATCATATATACAGAGAACATTACTTTTCAATAATCATGCTCGCACTTACTTTGCCAATTCACATATCTTTTCGCAGATAAGCTAACTACTTAAATGGAAGGACAATTGATGGTTTAAAAGGTCAGTTATTTTTCAGCCTGTCAATAATTACAGCCTCGTATATTTCGTGGGTCACCTCACCTCTGCTCGTACCTACTATTGAACACTCCTTAAAAATTGGCATGGACATTGTACGGGCATTGTTGTTTGCACTGTCACTTTAATTACTGCAATGAGTGTTTTTATCGTGCGCTAGGAAACTACAGTTAATAGGACACAAACGACGGCGCCGTCGTTTGCGTCTTTTCGTCTGCCTGTGGGCACATGTCAAGTGAGGTGATACTGTCACGCTGCGACGAAACAACGGCCTTGTTCGTGCTTCAAGCCTAACTGCGTTTGCCATCGCTCACTACCTCCCCCCCTCCCCCTCATTCTTCGCTATGCTGATTATAACAAGGCTGGGGGATGAGCGCCTGAGAGTGATTCACCTGCGAATGAAAACTTAGTGGAGTTCAGATTATGACAGCCTAGAGTTAAAAGGAAAGCCATTAAACCAGACGCGAACGAAACGAGAAAATAAAGGAATCACCATAACTCTGTAAATGCAGTCAGTTTCAATGCACAAGCAGATACGTCTTCGAAAACCACTATATAGAGAACTCAACGTTGGACTATCCATAATAGTACGTGCGTATAGTACACTGCAAACTTAAATCAGAGGCACACATGTTTGTATTTCTGGCTGAAGTGACCCGGCTCAGTATATTTGCATCAAAGCGCAGTTGATTAGTAACTATGCTCTAGTGAATAATTTTACGCCCTAGAGACTTTTCACGTAATTGATCGAAGCTGTGGTGAGTAAACCACGCCGCAATTTCAGTCTCGTGTGCAGTCTACCGCAATCGAATGTGCATGCAACGGCGTTTTTACGTGCAAGTTCGTAAGCGCTGTTAAGCCTGCAGCTTCAACTGGATCCGCAAAGCATCGCACTAATACCAGAGTAATGGGTAACTCAATTTTCCCGCTTATTCTAAAGTTTAACTTCCGATTATTTTACCTTTCCGGCAACAACGACGCAGTAACCGCTACTATTCTGTGAGGGTTCGCGGACAAAAACACTAGTCAAACATCCAAAGATTTCTCGGTTTTCAGCCACTCGTGCGTAACAAAACTTGTCTGCACCAAGTAGTCCTTTACGTCTCAAGTTTCCACCGTCGGGATGTTTCCAATTCCGAAATTGAAATGCGGGTTCTTCGCTCGTCAGAATGAGTGGGTCAATGCACACTGCATAGAGCCACTTTGTGTATTGCTGTTTACATCGGCGTCCAATGTCTCGGCGTACACTCTGCGACCCGAGCACGCATCATCCATGGCTGCATGCAGCTTCACAAATGTCAAATCTCATACCTCATAAAGTGTCTCATGTTCATTGACGCCTTCCTTGCCAAGCAGCTTTCCTTTTTCAACAGAGGGCCCCGATCTTTATCACTCAGAACTACAATGCTTGGTTAAACTCCCTGCCTTTGCTCTCCTTTTATCTCTCTCTCTCTGAACTACAATAGTTCATGCAGCGTTATTATATCTTCAATGTGAGCAGGCGATCCCTGAGCGGTATCTTATGCCCAGTGACCCCTTTCTCGTCAAACCATCACCCTTTGCTTATGAAGGTTGACGATTTTTGTTCGTTCTCACTATATACGAGGCGACGTCTGGCGGCATTCTTGCATCCATCATGCCATGTAACAGAGGAGGCGAAGCGGTGACTTCGCGGTCTGGTTTCCTTAAAAGCTCGTTTCTTCCGGGCACTCCTCGTGGCTAGCTTTGATTTCTACAGCCTGACCCTGTTTTGTTTTTTTTTTTTGAACGTCGTTTTGCGCTTTAAGGCAAGTAGTTCAGCTTAGCGCCCCGAAAGTTGACGCAACGTCGCTTTTTAGCCGTATTCGCGCGCTTGACTTTGCTACTCTCTTTTAATTTGACCTTAGCACATTGTCCACGTAATCTTTTGCTCTCAGAACGGCTCGCAATGCTGGCAGCCTCAACCACTTTACTCGCATGTACGGAACACTCATTTTTCTCGCTTTTGACGTGATTTCTTCCTCTCGGGATGGCCAGGGCCCTCATCATTCATAATCTTCTAAGTACGGAACTCTTCAATTTACCACGCTTTCGACGCAGTCTTCTGCCCTCGGCACGACTCGCATTGCACAGAGCATCATTACCCGCACTCCACTGTACAGAACTCTCTATTGGTGAAGTCGAAGCTCCAAACGGCTGAACTGAGCTGTTCTTCCAATCATCACCAGTTATGTCTGTGACTGGACATCTGCGATGCTTTCTAAGCTATAGTCAGCTTCCTCTGAAAAGTGTCTTCAATTAGTGGATTTTCGTCACTATCAGACATGAACTTTTCTTCTTGGCCTTCACAGTCGGCCTCTGAAATGCAGGAAATGTACTGCATTGACTCACCTGCGGGTGCTCTAAAGGTACCAACGCCTCGCTGACCCACAACAAGTTTGCCAAAGTTGCTCTATCTAACGAGGACTGGGCATTGTCCTTCCGCCTTTCAACATCAGCCGAATCTACAGCACAAATGTGAAATAACAATGCAACCCTACCCCTAGCAACTGACACTTCCTCATTCTCGAGGCATCCTTCTCCTTGACCTTCGCAGCCAGCCTCCTGCTATGAAAGGCTTCAACGTTTTGCTCATTTCGAGGGGTTTCGGCCTCTCGGTTATTGCGGCGCACGTCATCCCTGATTTCCTTGCGACTTACCTTAAGGTAGCGACACAGCAGCATGCTTTGAAAGTGGACAACACGTGATGCTAAATAAACTTGTGCACTACAATGTGCAGGCCTGTCTCTGGACGACAAGAATCTTGCAGGGAAATCAGTGAAACAGTGCCATTTATCATCACTCAACGTAACTTTATTGCATATTTGCCACATGAAAAAATTTTACACTCATTTACAGAATAGTAGCATTGGGTTCACAACATTAGGTGACTAGTCAAAGTATACAGGGGACTGAGAACTATACAAGTAATTACACAACATAAGGTATAGAAAACGAGAATGGGGTACATACAGTCAAGCCATATAAATAACGGCTCACAGTCCTTCACTGACACCTAAAGTTGCATAAAAATATATACACACTTTTAATCTCAGTTACATACCAAAATGTTCAGAGAGAACAACGTCCTCATGAAGTCGAACTCAATATACATAGACGTACAGTGACACACCGGGAAGCGTGGATGCGAGCAGCATGCAGTGTTGGTCGCGACATCTTGTGATGGTGTTTTGAATCAGAGCGTGGTGATCTTGAATAGCGATTGAAGTTTCATTGGCCTGTTCGCGTAAATGTGCGGATAGCCACACATTGCACTGTATTCGATAAGAAGTTGCGCGAGATAAAAAATAAAAAGGTGAATTCGCAGATTCAAAGATCTTTGCTGACATGCTGCTCGGGGTTCTGCCAAGTGTGCAAAAACTACATCCGCCATAATGACAGGGCGTTGCACCGGGATTGCTAGTATTCCTTGATGACGTGCACAGCGCAGAACCCGGCAAAGAACGGAAAGTGTACCGGCGCATTCAAACACTTGTTACTGTTCAGTTAGCTTTGCCGCTCCAGTGCTGTGCACATCGTCCCGAGGATACCTGCCTATTCCAACTTGTTCAAAAACATTGTGGGAGTAAAATGCACATAATATACTTCCTGAAATACGTTAAGCACTTTCGCAGTACTGTAAGGTAATCATATCGAATTGCTATCGTTAATCACCACATTAAAGATGTCGCTACCAGGATCGTCCTTAAAACGTAAGTCTCTCAGCATTCATTATAGCTAAATCGATGTATACCTTTGGATGTTTTAAAAACGAAAAACCATTCAGACGTTTTTTCCTTGTTACGCTAGTGAAATTTCACTATCTTACAGAGGGTGCTTTATGGGGCTGAAATGAAGCACGCTACCAGGAAACGTGTGCGAATGTGACCCAGATAGACACAGCACAACCTGAACTGTGACGCAGTTTGAGACTAGGCTTCACGAAACAATCTCAGACGCATGGCGTAGACAGACCTTGACTTATTCCGCGTCAAAATATCCGGAAGCAGTGTCTTTCTCGGTCCTATCATATCTCGAGTCTCAAGGATGCATATCACATCACGCGCCCGTGTCGTATGTGCGGCTGCCTCTACAGCAGTTTCCTAGCAAAACGCAGGCCCTTCCTTCACGAATTGATGTACTTGTTGAGCCAGGGCTTGTATTCAGACACTCTTGTGTAAAGGCCGGGGAGCAAAGGTCGCGCGCAGCCGAATCCCGCGGAGATGACGCCAATGATGACGTACTTGGAGCCATCGAAGAACATTAGGGGGCCGCCGGAGTCACCCTGCAGAGCGGAAAGCAGAAGTTGACAGAAGTTTGCAAAAAGCAAAACCTAAAAGTTACATAAAGGCACTAAAGGCTTGTTCCGCGAAATATGCTTTCAAAGATTAAGTTCAGGTGCATCAACTAAGTCATCTCAATTGCAAACGCCATGGTGGTCTAGTGGCTAAGGCACTGACCCACATGTCACGTGATCAAATCCGGGCCACGTTTTTGATCTAGGCAAAAATGCTCGAGACTTGTTTGCTTAGATTAAGGTGCACTTTACAGAACCACAGGTGGTTGAAATTTCAGGAGCCGTCCACTACGGCGTCTTGCATAATCATATAGTGGTTTTGGGCTGTTGAACCCCAACGATTAGTAATATTATCAATGGCAGACGTAAGAATCTTCTTTTGAGAATTTACCCTTTTTGGAATTACGTTCGCCCCCCCCCCTACACACACAAAACAAAAAAAAAGAAATGCAGCCCCACATGCTTACTACAGTCTGCAGACGGCCTGCGTAGAAAAAAAACTGGCCATGCATTCTCGTGTTTGTTGACGCTACTTACACATAAATGATTAGGATCATATTATAATTATACGGACACTCAGCATCTTTTATTTGACAAGAAAAATGGAAAGGAATCAAATCAATCAGAATGACATCCTCATGGTGGGTGCAACTTATATACTGCACTGAGTTTTCGTCTTGTCACGCTCCTTTTGATTTTTTTTAATTCTATGGGAGCTAGGCAGTTGGGGTGTTCTGGCCTCTATGCATGTGCAAACGATGGTCATCCCTTCAGTGGTCGCCCTAGCTACCCATCATTAAATCAAAACCAGTTTAAAATTAATCAGCATTAGCTTACGATCTCAGCCCCCAAAACAGTCACAATTGTATTTGGCGTCGTAGTTCAATGACATCACGCAGAAGGAGTTCAGTAACGACATCATTTGCCGTGTAAAAGCATCTATGATTCCTCCAATCATAACGCAACCAGGTGAGTCACCTCTGGTCCGCAAATAGCCCGCGAGCACAATCTATAAATATACAACGCAGACAGATGCAGCCAAGTTGAGTCTCATTTTCAGTGCCAAACCCCCTCGTTTCTGTGTTCGAGTCATTGAGTACGCGTGCCGTGACTCAGTGAAAAAACGCGCGGGTACGTCAGCACTGCACAACAATGATCTCACCATGGGGTTACCCCAATCGCGGCATGGGAACCGACAAAAAGACCTGTGGTTATCTTACCTGGCAGGCGTCTTTCTTTCCTTCTTTGAAGCCGGCGCATAGTTGTGTGTCTTGGAGGTGCACCAGCTTGCCTGACTGGGCGTACCAGCGATTGCACTCTTCGTTTGGAACGATGGGCACGGTTACCTTTTGCAGAATGTCTTTCCTCACCCCGGCGAAGCCGTCCCCCGATGAATCTAACGTAGAGGGAATGGAGCTTCAGTACAACTTGCACGCAACACGTGAAATGATGACGGGGGACAGGGTATAAGCTCGGTTTCAAGCATTACATATTCGACGAGCGGCGACGCTTGCGATGGCTCCAGGAACGCTAATGTCTCTCCGTGTTTACCCCTTGCTTGTACTTTAATGTAGTTCGGGGAATGCCGCTCTGCTCGGAATGTTTTCGCCCGGTACGTCCCATTACTGACCGCAGGGCTGGCATTTTTCGGCTAAGTCTCGCCT
Organism: Rhipicephalus annulatus; assembly: GCA_013436015.1. Taxonomy (NCBI): domain Eukaryota; kingdom Metazoa; phylum Arthropoda; class Arachnida; order Ixodida; family Ixodidae; genus Rhipicephalus; species Rhipicephalus annulatus. The sequence continues at coordinate 85,112 of WOVY01010889.1, read as the reverse complement.
CTCGAAAGGCGTGTTTTTTTTCCTGCCTTTGGTGGGTAGCGTTTGTAAGAGCGGGCATTGTACCTTGGAATGTTGCCATACACCTCACGTTGGGAATCAGTTTGAGAACAAGAATACTTAACCTCGTTTTTACTGTAAACAGGTTCGTCTATCGATATACAAAGCACTCGTGCTTAGAGCTTGTTCCTTTCTGCGGTGGTGTGCAGAAGCATCAGAGTGGAATGACCTTTCAGGCAAACTTAGTGTATCTGTTTTTGTTTTTCTATTCAACTTTACGACGAATGAAAATTACCTGAATGTACAGTTCAGGACAATACTACATATTCTAATAAAATCTATGCTAGTCAATCTTGGATGATATAAATTTACAAAAAGCAGCAACTAAGGTCAAGCCGCATTAAACAGCAAAATCAAGAACAAGGATGTAATAACGTAAAAGAAACAGTCATCAAGACACAAAGAAAAATCTGTCAAGTCTTTGCATACAACAATGAATGATTCGGAATCCTAGCTTGCCCTTCCCGGGTACCGGATATGTGAAGTCTGAACTTGAGTACTTTGTTGTAGCCAGAAATTGTGAGCCAATCAAGTCCCATAGTCTCCCATCCCTTAAAAAATCTAGAAAGTACTTGATTCCGCAATAGAACACGTGAAACCCTTACGGACAGCTTTGAAACCACGCGTTCGCACTAACACGCGTAAGGGTCTTCTTATTTAATTCCCATTTTTGATTCACGTGTTATTTGCAATACTTCTCACTGGAGACGAAGCGCAGGACGAATAGCAAACTTATCTATTCAGCGGGCAAACCCTACAGTGAAATGTCGTTGTTCTTTAGCAGTCTGTGTAAGGAAGAACTGCATGACGTACCTTTGTCAACGTCCTTTATGTTGCCCCAGCCGGCGACGGTAGCTGATTTTCCGAGGAGTTCTAGAGGCCCTTCCGGGAGGCAGATGGGAATGACATAGCGGTTGAACTTGACGTCATGAGCGAGCTCTAACAGGGCGACGTCATTGTTGTATCGCTTGGGCTGCGAATACATTGGATGGATGATGTAGCGGACCAGCCGGATATCCTGTGGTTCGTGGTCTTCCTCTGTCTTTCCGATGCTGTACTCGCCCAGTCTAACGCTGAATGAACGTGGTGGTTTACTAAGGAAAGAGCAAGACAAAACAGAGAGGGTCAAGGAAATTTCAGCTAGACATTCAGCTGAAATTTCAACTAGCATGAATAAAAAGCCGCATTCATGCAATGATAGTGTGTCAATGACGTCTGCCTAGTCTGAGTATATATTGGTTATGTGGATGTTTTTAAAGCATTCAGTAGAGCTTGCAGTTGAACTTAGTACCTTAATCTAAACAAGAAAATAAACCATGTAACAATAATTCCTAATGCATAAAACGGAAAGAACAATAGCTTTTGTGATTGCCAAGCATCTTCATTTGTATGCAGTTAAGTCACTGGATTTTCTCCGAGTAATACAAAAAAAATTATCGGGTTACCTGCGAAGGCAGTGAGCGGCCGTAATAATCCAGCGCTTGTTCAGGATGGCTCCACCACAAAAATGCTGGCCATAAAGACGCAGTGACGCCTGTGCGCAAAAAAATAAGAAAAAAAAGCAAGAAATAAGCCAGCCGGCTTTGTAACATTACACTAAAAACCAAAACATCCAAAATTATTCTACGACAGGACAACTGGCTTACGCATACGCACCCAAAGCTCGCTATATCCCTGAACTCTTCGGAGATAACCAGCCTAAATAGCGTGAGTGATAAATCACCGTGGAACGTGAAAGTTTTTGTAGATATTATCTCAGTCGTTAAGCATTGTCCTAGGCATGGAACGTATCGCGTTATTATTCGCAGAGGTTGGCGTCCTCGGTACAGAAACAATACGAATGGTAGTAAATGTAAGTTACAAACGCACTGAAGTAACAACGCTCAGCTGGATATCTACATTTGTGGAACTTGAATGCAGGTTTTCTTTCGAGATAGTGAAGCTATTGAAGCGGCGATTTATGATTATGATGACAACATGGTTTCTTAAAGATAATGGCATTTTTTTCGCGTAGCATAGACGTTCCTGAGACATTTCCTTTTAAACAAGAAATTTTCTGAGGCACACCAAAATATAAACAATTGAGCTGCCATATTTTACTGGGGCGAATTGAATGAAAAGGTTTTGATTTGCAATGCGCTGCTTGAGCACTAATGTTTACTGTTGTTTATGTGTGTTTAAGTAGATGTTTAGACGTACCACCCAAGGAAACTCGCCGTCGTAAGCATCTTGTCCACCTACGATCCTCCCGTCCCGTATCATCTGCCTGCCGCATTGGTAACTTCTTTGTGTTCCTGCAAAAAAAAAGGGGGAAAAAATTAGGACTATGAGGATCTCAGTCCAGCCTTATGAATTTCATACGTTCCAGTAGTGTTCTTGTTTCTACGCAAACTTTTGCCCTTGAGGCAAACACCACATTACTGGAAGGGTTACAGTAAGGGTTATTCGGCTGTGGAAGGGTTACAAAAGGGTTACTCGGTTGTACAGGGATAGTGTGTTTTCATCGAGTGACCATGGCAGTATAGTTACAGTGCTCAACAAGTTCACTCTCGGTGATGGAGGTGAAAATCTAGGGGTTTGAGTACCGTGCAATGTCACTGTACGCCAGGTCTTCGAAATTTCCGGAGCCCTCCACGACTGCATGCCTTCTAATCGTAGCTTGGTTTGACTAGATAATGTACAATGTTAAGGCGAGAACTTCGAGATCCCTCATCAACCGCAAAAAGTGAGTGGCGTGAACTTCAGCGATACAAAAATTCATCATCGCACGACGACGTCATCACATGACGTCACCGCCACATCATAACTTGCATTTGTGACGTCATCATGAGACCGTCGTTTAGATAGATATGTGGGGTTTAACGTCCCAAAACCACTATATGATTATGAGAGACGCCGTAGTGGAGGGCTCCGGAAATTTAGACCACCTGGGGTTCTTTAACGTGCACCCAAATCTGAGCACACGGGCCTACAACATTTCCGCCTCCATCGGAAATGCAGCCGCCGCAGCCGGGATTCGAACCCGCGCCCTGCGGGTCAGCAGCCGAGTGCCTTAGCCACTAGACCACCGCGGCGGGGCGAGACCGTCGTTTGGTGAAATGACAGCTCATCACGGAGGCAGTGGAAAACAATATGGGTGCAGAGAGCTTACAATGCCTCAGGCAATAAAGTACCTTGTTAAGTGCAGAAAACTTTCGGAGAGGGGCGTGAGAAAATTGGTACGTGGACAGAGAAGAAAGAAATGAATTGTAGAAGTCGCAAGGCCTCCAGTTCTGGAAGTGATGCAACACTACGTTATCCGCAGAAAGCATCCAGAGGGTGTCGTGGGCATAGCGAAGCATATTGAGTCAATACAACGATTGACAAGAAAAATAAGCTTGCTTTCTCCTTTGAGCCATTCATCATGCGATTGCATACTATCCATGGGGGCTTTTATTTCCCGGAGGGATAAAGGCAGCGGCCAACTCTATCACACTACGTGGTGGGAGAAAAAGGATGAGTTGCCAGGGTAGAGCTCCAAAATTAGCCTAAAAGCACACTCGGACGACAATACAAAGCATTTGGCATTAAGCTCAAACATTTTGTGGCGGGAAGAATTACCGGACAGCAGTGACAAAAAAATGACTTCAGCGTAACTATCTCGACGGTGAAGACAAAATAGGACAGGAAGTACCTTGTGATTATTCAGTAGGGCACGCCTTATTGTTTTACACGAGGTCTATCTTTTCTAAAACGTACAGTTTTGAAAGCAAAGTATGCATCTACTTGCGCAGGTAAGCTGGTGGTGTTTAGAAGAAGGCGGCGCCTCATTTCTTTAGCCCGGTTGAGAGCATGGCGCAGCGCCTGTAGGTAAGCTGAAGAATGCGAGAATATGTGTACTTTCGTATTAGCCTTCAGGTTCGTACACCTTCTGTAAGACCCATCCCTCCCTCTTTTTTTTCTCTCTCTCTTCTCTCTGTGGGCTCAGGCGTGAAATAGGCGAGTCTTCCTGACCTCCCTGTAACAACCTTGTCTAATTGCTTCCTTTGTGTATTTTCCTTGAACCTTTTTGTTTAGTCATACTGCTTTCTATTTCATGGAGTACTCAAACTTATAAAGGTGAGATAACTTGCGGGGACGCACATACATCCAATTAATGTTAACAATATAACGTGTAGCATATTTAAAATCTCACTGTCGCACTAGGAATATTTGATGAACGCTACGATTATATTCTTTGTAACGGGGTGGGAGGATGTGTGCCACCAGGCATGACAGAAAAAAATGTTTTTTTTTTACTTTATGTTGGCCTAACACCTTGTGTACTTTCTTCCATTGAATCGTTATTAATGTAGCTTTTCACTCGAAACTGCGTGCAACATTCCCCACCTCTCCCCGTCGACACCCAAAAGGCCACCTGCACCATTATTTCCTAAAAATAGAGCGGGCACCTGCTTTATGGACGTGCACTGGAGTACAAAATTGGACGTCCTTGCCTCGGCAATAATTTTTTTAGAGGGAGGGGAGGTCACGCACAATGAAGGTGGTTGTCAACTCGTTGCTCATGTGCAGTAGTTTCATTTTTGGGGCAGCGTTAGGACGAACTCAAAAACGGTAAAAAGAAAGAATATGCAGCACACGTCCTGTCTTTTCTCATTCTTGCATTCGTCCTAATGCTGTCCAATATAATTCACTATGAAGACCAACCAATTTTCCGTTATTCTGCTTGCATTCTCTGCACTGACTTAGCCAAGCAATGTTTACATGAAGACTACCTGAGATGCTGCCTGCAAATAACAAAGCAAACTAGGTTCCCAGCCCCAATGACTGAGCCCATGTGTACGTATTGCAAACGAAAAACAGTACCGTCAGATGATGATAACACCAATACATCTTGTTCTCCCCTGGTGGCGGATGATTGCACAACGCCGTTTCGGGTGGCCTCCGCGACTAGCTACGGCAATGCACCAAGACCAATCGCGGAGGCCACGCAATTAACCTGATTTTAATTCCTTATCGCAAATGAAGTATATTTCGTAAACTTACAGGCAAGATTCGTAAAATCGTGAGCGCGATCAAAATTCGTACATTATACGGGAAAATCAGAAGAGTTGGCATGTATGAACGCAACAACTTTGTGTAACTACTCTTCGATTCCTAGAAGGGGGGACATCAACGCTTGGTAGCACTGCCCCCGCGTCATCTGGGGAAGAGGACTGAAAGAAGAAAGTGCGAAAATTGTGCGCCCACTGTCGACGGTGCCAATGCCTCGAGACAGCTGCACAAGGGGACAATAGTTATAGCGCGAATACAGAACGACGACAAAGAGACAAGAAGGACACGAACAGAACACGTCGTTCTGTTCTCGCGCTGTAACTATCGGCATATCATACCAACTAGTCCAAGCTGCCACGCTTCTAAATGCACGTGTCTCGTGTCTTTCGTGTCCTTCTTGTCTCTGTGTCGTCGTTTTGTTCTCGCGCTATAACTATCGGCACAAGGGGAGTTGTGCTTTCGCTACGGCTGCAGAAAATTTCACCCTCCTGTTCCCCCCAAAACACCTCGTGCATTCGTGAAGTGCTTCTTCCCTTTCGGAGAAACCATTGTTCAGGACAAGCACCAACCGAGCCCCTCAGGCTGCCCTCTGCTGAGGCTTGCCCTCTGCTGGAGTTCAGTGGCAGCTGATTCTAGGATGGGCGGTGTTGAGGTAGAACACTGTTCTTCCGCCGAATTCATAGCAAAGGAAGTTTCTCAAGGCCGTCACGCTAAATTTTGCGAGTCACCCATCCCGATTCGTAGAACCAAGCAGACTAGTATGTCACGTGGCACTGCATAAAAGCTTTTTTCGGCTAAGGTCCGAATTGTTGGAAGGGCAATGACACGTGCAGGCGCCATTGTCAGGCACTTTGCCTTGTGCGCGTAAAATATTCGCTGACGAATCCGTCACGCACTCTGCGCTCAAACCAGAGAAATTGAGAGCCAAAGCAGGTGAGCTTGGCGTGCGAGAAGTAACCAGTTTAGCTAAGCTGAAACCTGTGAGACCATTTTAGGGTAAACCTGTTTCGTTGCAACCGAGGGGTGAGCTTGGGCACGCGAACCACAATGGTGGGGATAGTGTGCAGCCCTGTGTGCCTCCCCGTATCCTTCGCGAACACAAGCTTTATTGGCGATGAAACATAACCAATGAACATTTTATACTACTGGAGCGTCATGATCGCACCATTTAAATAATATTATTGAACAGTTCATTTTACTACTAAATATTCAATTACAAGGTGGCCATAGGCGTAGTAAAGAGAGTGAAAGAAAAAGAAAACAATCATATGAGTGCCAAAATTTAAGGTAGTGTCTATATTGCCGGCAGCCGGTAGAGTATATCGACCAACCGAGTACCGGCAGTTTGGAGGGTTTCAAGTGACCTTCTCTGGGGAGTGTGCCGAGGCTGATCTGGTGCTGCCGAACGGCGAGGAGCTGCCGAGGCTAGAGGAATACCGCGACCTAGGCGTGATATTGTCCACCTTAGAGATGCTCGTCTGCGAGCTAGCTCTAGGGTGGATAATCTAGCCGCAATCTGTCTGGGAAATGCCTGTGGGGCGTGTTATGTTAGGTTGGGTGAGAGAAGCTCAGGTCCTTGACTACCCTTGACAATAGTGATCAATGTTGCAGAATGTCGGAGAGTAGAAATAGCTAAATGGTGGCTTAAAGCTAAACATTAAGGTAAAAGACAGCAATACAGGCACACCAGAAATGTGCCGGCAGATAAGTCACATGGTTATGGGCAGCCAATAAAGGAAAACTGCCGGTAACTTGTTTTCCTGGATATTGTACCGGTTGCTGGCGCGGCCAAATTTAATAGGTACGAACACCAAGCATCCAGTGTCAAGGGAAACAATGCCACCCGGTGAGCTTTATGAGCCGTGAACGGCACTATGTCTTTTTGTCATTTACTTCAGGTGCACTTTCCAGCTGAGTGATCGCAATGCGGCAGTGAATCAGTGGGAAGTGAAGCAGACACAGTTCGTATGAATAAGGAAGTCGGATATAGCTTGATGTTGTCGCTACAGCATGTATCAGTAATGCTAAGCAAGGGCGGGGGCACAAATGACAAAAAAAAAGGTGGTAGGTACCCAGGAAGCACAAGCCATCGACAGGAAAAGGTGTCGTTGATTCAAGTTGTTTACATACAATAGAATAATCAGTAAAACAAGCGATTCTGTGCATACATCGCCTATAATGAGTAGGTAGAAACCGAACAAAGGAAAGGGTTTGAGAGGGCGCCTAGGAGCAGGCGGCAACAGTCATGAATCCTAAAATATTTCCGTAGCTAAAACCAGGTATATTTGTCGAAAGAGTCGGTAGTAAAGTTGTAAATACATAAGCAGGTGAATAAAAAGAACAATGCACAAAGCAGGAACGCTCATGTAAGTCGTATTTATGAGTTAAGCGTAACGAAGTAAACAATTGTCAATAAACCGATGGGACACACGACGGGTGATTTTCCGCACAAGTGCTTCGGGGCTAGCTACACCTTTTCTTAACTCATTTCCAACTTCCTAAATTCGCGCCCCAACCGGAGGTAGCGAAATGCACAATGAAAATGGACCCACCTATAGCAGCAGCGGATGACGTAAGCGGGTGGGAAAGAAGCCACGCCGTCAATACCACCAGCAGGTCGTGATGCACCGGGTTGGCCATGTGTGTACTCCCGATACCTTCGTGCGCCTTCACGGTCCGCGGACTTCCGACGTCCGATTTCCTGACGACCACGCGAGTCGACCGACACAAGCGCTGATAGTGACGCGATGGACGTCTGCGCGCCGCGTCTGGTCAGGCGAGTGGTCGCGTGACGAATAGGGTGCGCTGCGGACCTTGGACAAAAGAAGAGAAAAAGTGAACGTGACGAGGGAAAAACTGGGGGGCCCCCGCGTTTAGTTACGGCCGCTTGTCATCGGACGCGCGCTCCGTCGGATGGAAGATCATCGTCAGAAGGAGGATTGGGAGGGGGAGAGAGTGAGCGAGAAAGAAGGGATCGGGAAAGGGTGTGGCGGGGGCTACGTCCCAGTGACCCCGATTTCGACCGAACTTTTCGCTACTCTCACCTACGTATCGCTTCTGCGAAGGGAATGTACTCTTCTCCGGGGGTCGAAGTCAATAGCGAATACTGCGTACAAATCAGCCAGTGGAAAGGCGAGGAGATAAGAAAGGAACAGACTGGTGAGCGGGGCTTCTCCTCAGCGCCGGTGAAAGTTGTTTTCAGAGTTAGAAAAGGTCAAGCTGTAGGTATTTTTTTTTCACTTTCTTTCTCTTACTGGCTACGTGAAAGGAAAGCGCGTCCGCTTTCGCTGGCGGCGTGCTAATGCGACATAGATTCCCATCTTTTTTTTTCTTTTTTTCCCATATGTGAGTGCTACACTGTTATTACAACCACCCGTTAGAAAGCGAACAGCAGCAATTCATCGTCACCAAGTAGGAAAAAACGTGTTCCCGCTGAGAAGAGTTGCTTTCCTAAAGCAATATATCAGTTTGCTTGTAATACTAGCTGACAGGTAGGTGCTGGTTATCCGCATAGTCGGATTTTGGGGATTGCTTTTCCTGTTGAACATTTCTTATATCACCACTTATGTGTTCTTTTCTTTTTCTATTGTTGTCGTAACTAAACGCCAGAACCTGTCGCACCACTTTCTCCGAATGAAGGAAAGAAGGCAACTATGGAACTTTGGAAGAACTAATGGGCCATAATGCCATATAAGGAATGCTATTCGAGTACTTACGATATAAATGAAGAAAGCAAATGGTACGGAAATAATACTTGCCGTCGACAGGAACCTAACCTGGAAGCTTGGGCTGCAGGTTCAGTTCAATTTTCCGTAATAACACGCCTTATACTTTTTTTTTAATTGTCAGTTCTCAATATTACAGTTTCTTCGAAGTTACTCGGTCAGAACGTTTATGGTTTGAGCTGTTTGTGCACATATACGCTCATATTCTTTACATATTTTTACTGAAATTTTGATTTTTTTAGTATTATGCCCACATCTTCGGGAAACATGATGACGTATTATGAATATCGCAAAAGGTGCATGGACGTTTTCTCTTTATTTATTTTTGTGACGTGAGCACTACAAGGTTTTTTGATTGGTAGTTTAATGATGCGCGTAGACTTAACATTTGTTTTCACAATGTCCTTTCAACATTCCATGCCCCCTACACTCTTCTGTAATGTAATACTTCTCGTTGATTCAATTGACTGGCGTTGACAAATTGTCAATAATCTCGCCGGTGGGGCTCAAACAGTGAGCTATAGCTGTGCAGGCGGGTCTTCCACACATTCGTGCTGCTCCTCAAGTAATATGGCAGCTTGGGACAGACTTCGGTTTCACTCACTCCAATGGTTAACGCATTTAGAATGTGATTACGAGAAACATTGCGATGGTTCAGTGAAGATTTTTGTGCCATGCTAAGAACATATTTGTCTTAGAGAACTAAACAGCGCTTTTGCAACCGCAGACTGACCCACCACGTTATAGACGCCATGCTGACTTTGGAATACGGGTTGCTGAAAAAGGCTGTACTGTTTAAGTACAGTAAAACATTTCTTTTGAAAGTCAAGAAAACTGTATTTTACCCATGACTTCCCGCAACAGTTCGACTATCATAACGGATAAAGCAACTTTTATTTCAGCAAGACAAAATGTGATAGTGCTATTTCTTCATGCGGTAGCAGGCATGCACTTCGGTTCTGAAGCTGCCACAGTGCTGTCAAGAAAACTTGTCATGGAGTGTTCCCGACTGGGTCATATAGCCAATGTACCACACGTGACCCCGGTTTAAAAAAAAGTGGTGGGGAGGTAAGTAGTCGGACTTGATGAGCAAGTTTGAATCATTAGAATAGAAAAAATATTTAAAAAAACGAAGAGAATCTGCAGAGCTATTGACAGACCTCCAATGACGAATGCACCGTTGCCAAAAAATAACTCACCCTTGTTAAGCTTTTGTACAAAGGAGGGGTTCAAGAGCAGGTTTGAACAAAAGTTCCGCACACTAGCCTGTTGTCAACATTTTTTTGTGTCACCCAAGAATGAGAGATCGGAAGGAACACTTTGCAAAACAGTAAGCGCACCTATTGCCTACGCCTTAAAAAGACCTGTAAAAGTTGGCTTTCCCGCAGCAACTTTTTCAAACCAGAATTATTGTTCCGAGACTGCTTTTTCTAGCTCCAAGCTAGATCCCCCTTTTACATTCCAGCGAAGGTGCGGGAGCACCACAAAGGCTTTTCAAAGTTCACTGCAGGAATATCACGCCTCATTGTGTGTTCACCCTGTGCAACAATAAAACGGGAGAAACGAAGTAAAGGAAATGCACGTGTTAATGGTGAATGAGGAAAAAGAAAACGGTTTGCCATCTAGTTTGTGGTGGGGACAACTTTTTTGGGTAATGAAGGGAAGGTGAAGAAACCAAAGCGGACATGTGCCACCGCTGAAGAATATAGTCCCACAAATGCGTCTCTGTTTCCCTCGACAAGCTAATGAAAAAATATATATATATTATTTTGTACGGAATGCTGTTCATAAATAGATTCTTCATGAACCCAGGACATATTAATAGTTGTATTGCCGGATGAAGTGTCATCTCGCGGTTTTGCGCGCCTGAAAACGTCGCACGAAATGGCAGGTAAAAATGGCAGGTTTTTACCTGCACAAATTGACAGGTAAAAATGGCGTCACAGTCCCAGTCAAAATGGCGTCTTCGTCTTTAGGCGAGTGCTTGTCGCCCTCCAGCTATTTCAACGACTCGCCGAAAAAGCTTGTGTCGAGTTTCACTCACAAATAGCTGTGTAAGCAGGCGTAGCAAATTATATGCAGTAGTATTATTCGAACACGGCTGGCATTCGAAAAGAGAGTCTGAGCCGGACTCCTTCACGGAAGGCGACATGTGCTGTAGCTCCGCGCCCGTAGTTTTCCCTTCATGGTCACAGAAAGGTGTCCTCTGGCTGGTTGAATACAAACTTGCTCGCGCATATGCACTAACAATTTTGCAATATACATAACACGAAGAGCTTCTGGGTTTTGAAAGAACATCTGACCAAAGGGTGTTACTTCGTTGCTTCAGAGAAATGCTGAGCCCTCCACGTGGTCAGAAGAAATACACCAGCGAAAGAGCCACGTGAATGAATACTATATAGGAATAGGAATTGCGCACAAAATCATTCTCTCGTACCCAGCGGCATCCATCGTCATTCATCAGCATTCATTCAGAGGGTTCCAAAGTTCTAAGAATATCGCCTCAGTATGGTTTGTCAGAAAAGGGCATCAATAGAGCATCGCTTTTTCTTTTAGTACTAAATTTGGTTAATTACTTAGCAGAGACATGTTTAAACTTCGAATACTGAATTATTCGCAATATTCGCCTTCAGACGATATGTCAAAATGTTCCATGTTTAAATACTTTCACATATGATGTTGTGTTATGTTTGAATGGCTGAACGATGATGTTTACTCTACAAAATGTACGTTTGACGTTGAAAATGTTTTCAGACCACTGATACTTCTAAATTTTACTAGAGGTCACATAATTGACGGAATCATCATTTTGGCTCATATATTGAAACACAATACCCATGTGTTGCTCCTAAAAACTTTGTACCTTAATTGAAAGCATATGAGTAGCCGTTTTTATGAGTTTTCATTCGAATTTTAGTTTTAAGAAAAAAATGAATAGTTTTTGAAGGTCCCTTGCCTTCCCATTTAGTCAGTCATACGACAGCTTCCTCGTTGTGTACATTATTGCCATGTTCATGCATTAAAAACAATGTTTCACGTTTTAGAAACGTTCGCGCTTTTTATAACTAATTTTGCAGCTCTTCACGAAAAATGATTGTACAGCACTCACTCAGCACTTGCCCTCACTTTCAACAGAGCTGCCATAAAATATAGAAACTATGCGAAACATGTGACAAGACTGAGCATCTGGCAATTAAAAATGCAACCAATAGTTCTCTATGTGTCAATTTGTATCTTTCCTATATTACCCATTATTCTAAAAACTGTACTTTTGTTTCGGCTGACCACTCCGGTCCCCTGGCTTGGAGTCACAAGATGCCGAGGCAGCTCGCAGCCGCCGCAGTGGTCTAGTGGCTAAGGTACTCGGCTGCTGACCCGCAGGTTGCGGGATCGAAACTCGGCTGTGGTGGCTGCATTGTCGATGGAAGTGGAAATGCTGTAGGCTCGTGTACCCTGGTTTGGCTGCACGTTAAAGAACCCCAGGTGGTCAAAACTTCCGGAGCCCTTCACTACGGCGTCTTTCATAATCGTATGGTTGCTTTTAGACGTTAAACCCTAAATATAAATCAATCCAACATGCAGACACATTCCGTAATGATTTAACTGCACTAATACAAAGACACAGACAACACAAGGAGAGCCATACCTGCAGGCTTTTTTAATCACGGTCATTAAAAATCCTATTACGCTCAAAGGCTGTAAAATATAGAATCGTTCTTGCCAGCATTGGTGCTGCTGTTCGTAAATCTTGCGGCCACATCTTAAAAGATGGTGTCGCACACCAGGTCACCACATTGACTGGCTGGGTATCCGAGCTATCTTACTGCAGCGCCCTGTGAGAAAATTATCGAGAGGATTAAGAGCGACGTTCTGCCTCGGCGCGTGTCAACGATTGGAAGGAAAAAAAGATGTTAGGCTGAGACTCCTTACCAGCTTGAGGTATCACACAATCTCAAGTAAGTTGCGGACCGCTATGGTGAACGAGTTGTAGCCCCCCTCCTCCCGCCCCGAAAAAAATAAAAAATGCACAGCATATTCACAGAGTGAACAATGATGAGAAGGACGAAGTGTCTGTTCATCCGCCCGTCCATCTGTCTGTCAGTCTATCCGTCCGTCTGCCCACTCCTATCACACTAGAGCGCGCATCATACAACTAGGTAGTCTTGTAGAAATGATGGACAGACCCACGACTTCGGGATCTTCGCCCCTAAAAGAAATGGTCCGTTCATGTGTGCGTGTAATGAGCAAAATTGAAAAGTCGACATTTTGTTTGCCACATTCACCACAGGATGGGGTGTCGTAGTGCCACTGCCTTGCCGGCCCCGACCAACGACGCCGATTGTCGCTCAACGCGGCTTCTCAAAGACTGCAAAGAAAATCTATGAGTAGGATGAACGGGAAAAAACTAATCTCCGCGCACACCTTCTATGCTGCATGAGTGAAGCCACGCAGATTTTATCAGACCGGCCTTATGCCGCCCAAGGAAGGCAAGTGATGTAACCAGGGTGCTTGTTTCTCAAAAGGCTCATCAGACCTGTATGTCACCCACCTCGACACTCTACGTCGTCGGCAAGACATTCACTTTTGGAGGCAAGGACTGGATCATCATTACTCATCAGCAAGTGGTGCAGGATTGCTGGACCTCTGGCAACCGTATCGAGAGGAGAATGTGGGGGTGGACCCCTATTTTCCTATTTAGTCAGGCTCACCGAAGAGCACTGCGCCCGCTGACCAAGAGTGCAAACATGTTAGTACTCTACAGAGGGCATAAAGTTTTTTTTTTCATTTGCAACTTGTCCTGATAACTGCTCCTGGCACGACACCCACTCGTGTTCACACCGCCCATGCAACCCCACTCTAGGGTGTTTTAGCAACTCGGGGAAATACGTTGCGGTATTGCTGTCACGCTCCTATGCTTTCCCTGTCATCGACCGTTTACCCGTGGAGACAACCGAACATCACAAAATCTTTCTGAAAAGATACTGTGGGGTTGATTATGAGAGAAGCCGTATAGTAGAGGACTCCGGAAATTTCAACCACCTGTGGTTCTTTAACGTGCACCTAAATTAAAGCACAAAGGCCTCAAGAATTCTCGCTTACATCAAACATGTGGCCGCCGCCGCCGGGATTCGATCCCGTGACCTGTGGTTCAGCAAGCCACTAGACAACCGTGGCGTGTGTCCCACCTCGTTGTGACCTGTCAAGTTACGCATTGTTACGAGGAACCTGTCTTACGGGGAATGCGATGTCACTGGAAAGGACGACTGCGACCGAAGTATCTTACCAAATTTACGACCTTGCTTAAAGTAAAATACCCTGTAGTATATCCCCTGTGCTTGTGCCCTATGTGTTCTCTTTCACCTTCGTGAAATGTTCCCTTTCACCTGTGCTCTTGTGTATATTGGCTAAACGGGTAGTTTAAGAGAACATTCGAAGAAGTATTCATGCGATGGTTATTCCCATGTGGCATATTACTGCAGGAACCTTCAATAGCAAATACTGAAGGCGTTCCACTCACTTCTGGATGGAAGCAGAGTTTTGTATCATCATGAGAACCGCAATACACGAGAACCCCGAGACCTTTGTGACTAAGAAAACATGGAGGTGCGTCAGCCATCTGTCGGTACTACCTGCCGACTGTGAAGTACAGTGTCTAGAAGCTAGATTGTGACTGACTGCTTGAAGCGTTCACGTGACCTTGTCTCGCCAATGAGCTCATGCAGTTGTTTCTTGTCCGCAGTATATATCGCATAGTTCCCTCAATGCAGTGTTAGTTGTACTATGCACGTACTGTCTTTTGCTTACTCTGTCTTTTTTTTTCTTCATTAGCAGAGTTAAACCTTAAGGAAATGAACGTCAGCTAACTAGCCCAACTTGGTGCTTTTCTGCAGACCCATCATTGAATACCCAATGAGCTAACAGACAATGTATAGTACGGTCGCAATCACCCGTGAAGAAATGTATAAAGACAGACAGAGTGGCAATGAGTGCCGTATGCGGCTTCAGAGCGTCCTCGTCCGACTTATCTGGAACTCAACTGTGACTACGACGCGAAGCCAGTGAACTCCGAGGCCGGCTGCCTGAACTGCGTCATCACCGAACCAAATTAGCGTATATGGTGCATTGCACCGACCATATATGTAAGGTGCTTCTTGGAATAAGAAACCGAAAGTCTTTGCTGCGCTAAAGCTGCTGAAGCGCTCCCTGTCAGCTCTAATTAGTGTCAAGGTGGAGTACTTCACCGCTCCACGCTAAACACAACAGAAAAAAAGTAAGTGGTCAGCATATGACAGCACACACCAGGTTACACAAAGAACACGCACAGAAAGGGACGATACATTTGTATGCGTGTTCTTTGTTTAACTTGATGTGCGCTGTCACATGCTGCAATGTCCTACCATGTAGCCCACCAGTACGTTTAAAAAAAATAGGGGGATGCAGGAATGCGACTTTTTTTTTTACTGATGGGATGTAAGGACATGTTGGCGCACCAATAGGGCACCGACCACTCTTTATCGCTTAAAAGTGCCTAATAACAAAGTTTACGGAATGTCCAAGTCTCCAAGCGTAGCAAGTCCACAGCACATAGAATATACTATTTAGCATAACAGTTTTAGCATAAACAACGTACTGAACAATCACATATACGTGCATATATGGTGATGTTAACTAAAAGCAGAACCCACTGTGCACGTCGAGCAGTCACATAATTGTCAACATAACAGTCACATACTCAATGTAACAGTCAATAGTCCCATAATTATGAACTGTCACGTATATATAAGAAAAACTGAATTTCACAAATATCGGCCAAAAATGCCACTGTATTTCAAGGAAAACTTTCAGCGCAAATAGTTCATCAAGGTTGACAATCAATTTTTATGGTGCAACAAAAAGCTTCTCACTCACGGTCAGAGTGTCCAATCATAGTAACGCGGAAAGTTCCGTGACACATCTGTTGTAATAATTTCTTTTTGGGAGCGTCTATACAAATTCAAGTCATACTGCAAACAACGGAAGATGGTGAAAACAACGCATCAACGCTCAAGATGTACACTATGAAATTCGAAGGGTGCTTGAATATGCACTGCCTGTAAGCGGTCTTTAATATCCGGGATTCTACGTGCCAGAACCATGAAATGACTGTGTGGCACGCCGTAATGGAAGGCTCCGGAAACTTCTACTATACCCTTTAACGTGCATTGCGACCACCACGGTCGGGATAGAATCTGCGACCTTCCGCAGAAGGTTCCAGATTCTATCACCGTAACGGTTATAGTCAACCACCGCGGCTAAGTAAGCGCTCTTATGAACATACCAGAAATCCTGCTGTGTCCATTCACTGCCTCTCTCGGATTTCTACCCCAACCTCGTAATCTAAGCAATACATCTGGTTGCAAGTGTGTGCTCTGTCACGCCTGCACGGCTTTTTTTCTTCGTATGTTCAGTGCATTGCGAGTTAGATTTCCTTTTCATAAAATATACATTACCAACCAGCCCAAGCGTCAACCTCGTATAAGACAATACAGTGCACATAACTAGCTCCCCGAAAGTGTGGCCTGGCAAACACACAAGTATTGCTAAAATATACGTGTATAGGCTTACCGTACCCGATTAAATAATATAATCCGATACCTTAACGGACGACTGAGGGTGCGTAATTTGCCATATCTTGCACAGCCGTTCATCTAATCCTTTTAACGGTCATCTCCCGTGTGAGCCTCAAAACAGTATCTAGCAAAGCAAACTTTCTTGATTCGATTGAACACGAGGTGGCACTGCAGTCACCAAACCACGTTACGCGCGATTCGTCATCGACAGTTCCGCGTTGCAGATAGCGCGGGCAAAATCGAGGGCGAACAAGCCTCTGTTAAGTGAAGCGAGGATGGCTCCCGTTAACCCACATTCTCATCCGCCCGGCCGCTCCGAGAGGTGCGTTATAAACGCTACGTTTTCCCCACTGCCGCGACGACGCACTTTCTCTCGGCGGCCGCAGCGCGTTGATCGGCAGCCCTCGTGCTCGGTCGCATGGTCGACGAGCTCCTCACTTGCGTTGCCGATACGAGAACGCGAAGTGTCTTAATCGTTGCGTTCTTTCCGATTCCTGGGCCGTAGTCCCGTAGCTGGAAACATTCAGAAAGAAAGGAACAAAGACGTGTTAGGCATTAAAGGGGGCTGCGTGTTAAGGGATGTGGACAGAGGGCCTTCGGTCTTGGCTTCTCGTTGTGATTGCCGCGTGTCTGCTGGTCAGCGCACCGCTCGTCGACGCAGGTAAGTGTTCGGTGTCCTACGTTTTTTGTTTCTCCGCAGCGCGAAAGTTCTACATTGTTTTGCAACAATACTTGACTGGTATCTCTCCTACGACTCGCACGTAACGTGCAGAAAGTTTGACCTTGCCCTATTAGCCGTGCTTTGGTTCCTAATTTGTTAAAGCAGTCGAAAATATTACGCACTGAGGATCCGGAGCACGCTCAAATAAGTGTACTGGATAATCGTCAAATGATCGGCTTCTGTGAGAGCTGCACACCGAAGTGTTATGTTAATGCACTTACGTGTTTGCCGTGTTTCTGGCTCAGTATTCAAGATTAACCAAGTGTCTATGCTAGTAGTTCAGTTCACTGATAACATGTACGTAATTGAAGGTGTTCAAACTTTATATTTTTCCCGCAATAATCTTCAATACCGGCTACAGCTTGAATGTTTCAATTTAGCAGAAGTAAGAATATATTCTTAAGAACAGTGTTTCTAAAGCTATTTGTGTGGCCAGCTGCGCAGTGTAACGGTCGTATCGGCATTTGGGGACTGCGTGGACAGTTCGCATTTCGCGAACGTCCCTACACGTTCGCCGCAACGTTGAAACGGGAACGGAAATGCATTAGCAAAACGAACATCGAACCGGGCGAGCATTCGAAGCAGTGCATGAAAAAGAAAGCGCGCCAGCTTTTCTTGTTTCGCGGCGCGCTCGGCGTTAAACAGTGTGCACCCAAAGGCGGCTAGCCCATTACCCAGCGATGACGTCTCGCCTTATGCAAGCTGGCACGTGTAGCTATCGCTCGAGGAAAAACGGCACGGTGGACCGCGTCACGGCCGCGTGAGCGCATCGTCGAGGGCGAGTGACATTCGAAGCAAAGTGTGCCACCGTGCGATCAGGCCGCAGCTAGGCCAGTTGCGTGCGAGGTTGAACGAGTTGAACGCGTGCTTCGATATGCATGTAATAGCGCCGCATGCGCGCGGTGCTGACGAGTCTGCAAACCAAAACCCGTGTCTCGTTCGTGTCTTGACGCAGCGTTCAGGAGGAGCTGCCGCTGCGGCCGGCAGTTGGTGCGCCGCAGCCGCATCGTGGGAGGCCGAGACGCCTACGACGGCGAGTTTCCCTGGATTGTGAGTATACGTTGGGGTTTTTCTGAAGTTTTTGAATAGCGTACGCTAAGTAAGAGGGCGTAGCGTTCGCGTAAGGGCGCCGTATGAGTTTTCGAATGGCGTTTGTCCCCACGCTGATGCACGCTCGCGTCGCCGCGAAGGGGTTATGCGGTCCTTGCGGGCCGCACTTTATTTCGGATTTTTCGTGGGCGGATTGCGAACTATAACGGCGGTTAGCGTTATGACACACGCGCAGTGCCCGCGACCATAACGAATAGCGTACGCTATTAGAAAACTCTCTAACATTCAAGGAGGCGGTAAACTATATATATGTTGAAAGTCACGGGTTCGAATCCGGCCGTGGCTATTGATGGAGGCTTGAGGGGAGGTAGAACGCTATAGGTGGGCATACGAGCCTAAAAAGTTCGAGGGGACAACCCGGCCACGTACAGCAAGCACAGGGCGATACTGATTGGCTAACCATGGGAGAGGCCTTTGCCCTGCTTAAATCGTACTTGATAACGACGTAATACATAGAAGCCCTTGTTCTGTTCGATGTGAGTTCGTTAAATAACAGATGGTAAACATTTTTGCAGATGCCTCCTACGGCTAGGGCCATACTCATTATGTCGTTCTGGCACGTAAAACATGACAAACAATTACTTTTGCAAGAACAGAAATCTGGGCGAGTTTATTAGAATTATTAGTTTACAGTCAGCGCAAAAAAGCAGGCTGATCCCCCTATAGAGGAATCGGTGTAACACGAAAGTGAAACTTGTCTTTACAGCTTTTATTGTGCATTGTTCAAGCAACAGCAACAAACTGCGAAGTCACATTACGAACGGCAAGCATCTCGAAACTTGCAGCACCCACCTCAAGCGAAAAGCACGCACGAAATTAGCATACACAGGACGAGCGCGTACTGTCACAATTGTTCTTTCGTCGTGTGTCAGCAGCGCGCTTCTTTAGTAAATGCGGCCGTTGCCGCTTGAGGAGTGACCTTCGTCTTCTCCGAAATCACGAGTCCGATAAGCGCGTGCGCAGGAGAGACCGCGCTCCGTGGGGGCGGCGACCTTGAGAGCACGTCGAACGCGAGACCATTGTGCCATCTCGCCACTGATAACGAAAACGGGCTAAAGTTTCGAAGCTCTAAAGACTGCCAAACGGTGTACGGTGTCGTTAGCACTTTACACAATGTACGCTTTGTGGCGTAGTGGTTGACGCCGCGCGCTGAGAATCGAGAAGTTGCTGGTTCCATTCCGCGTGACGGATGTTTGCCTTGAGACTTTTTCTTTGCAAATTCTTGGTATATATTTTTCAACATCGCTTCAGTGATGGAAGTACTTCAGTGGAGACGTAGTGGACCCCGGCATAAAACTCTTGTGTTTTATGCCACCAACAGACACCAGCAAGTAACGAAGGAACAAGACAAGTGCCGTATAAGAAGGCTATATTCTCTTATCGCGATACAGTTTCGGCCACTGCGGCTGTGATTCGCTCTTTAAAAAGACATCAATGTGTTAGCGGAACCGGGCAAAGGAGTACAGAGTGATCCTCCAATATATATATATATATATATATATATATATATTACTCAAAAGAGCCATCTCGTGAGTGTAAACCAGCCTTCTTTGAACGTTCTAACCTGTGCGAAAGCTTTCCTTGGACCTAACCTGACACCTTTGTTTTCCTCGTGATAAACCCTCCTGCCCGAGCAATCGCTACACAAGTGCGCAAGGTATCAGTTATTGGCGTTTAGTTCTGACTGCGTCATGCTTTGCTCGTTTTGCTTTCGACATAGGAGCCGATGAAAATGTCCGGTGTTTTCTTATCTATTATCGCCTTGGGAGCGGGATGAGGTCTCTTTGGGCAATGATGTGGTTTTCTCATTTTTGTTTTTCATAAATAGGTGTGGCTTTCGATAATAAACTTCAGTTTGTTGTTCGCGCTCCTCTCGTGTCTCTGTTACTGTCTGCGTCTTTGTTTCTAGTGCTACCTGCCCGGGTATGTAATTCTCCTTAATAATCGACCATTAAAGTCATGTTAGTTTTTACCTCCTGCAAGACCTGTTGATAAGGGATGGGCCAGTAGATGAATTGTTATCCCTCCTGTTATGTTTTGACGCATGGGTGCTTTCCTGCAATACGCCCCTTCCGTAAAAGCAGTGACTGTCCAACAAACTGGATCCTTGTTACTTATTTTTTGCTGACGAAGTGCAATAGTCAGTAATTTGTAATCGCAATTGTAGTTTCAAACTCTGTAAGCTGCCGAACAGAAAATTTTGCAGTTTTTTTGCTGATGTGGTAAACTTCTGAGAGAAACAGCAACAGAAACTCGCAGAAAAGCAAAAGAAAAAATAACAATTTAAGAATGGTCTGATAAAACTGGCTAGTTTTTCTTTTTTTATGATTCAGTTAAAAAGGGTGGAACGATGGGCTTGCTGAAATTAAGAACACATTTTGAGGACAGCAATCGCTGTTCTGAACAGCTGGCTGCCATGGTGGTTGTGTTTACGATGCTCGGCTGCTGCCTTGAGAGTGGTGGATTCAATTCTGGCCATGGCGAATACATTTCGATGGTGAAACACGAGGTCCGTGTTCTGCGCGAGGTCGGTGCACGTTAAACCACTTAAAATATTCAATCTTGTGTTTTCTTGATCTTATCGTGGTTTTGGGACGCAAAACCCAATATATTACAGTAAGGCCTCGGTGATGTAAATCTCCCTAGGTACGAAAATCTCCAGTAAAGATAGAAAATAAGAACGAGACGAAAGAAAGGTGGCGTGCGTTCTCGTTATTTTTTCTTTGTGTCGCAGCAACATAATCAACAGCTCTGAATAATTCACAGAAAAAAATTTAACGTAATAAATGCTGTTGTTTATCATCCCAAAACCACCATATAAATATGACTCTATAATGGAGGCCTTAGGAAATTTCGACCACCTGCGATTCTTTAACATGCACATAAATCTAAATACACGGGATTTTCACTCAAGGATTTTCACATTTTCACCATATCTGCTAGATAGCCGTGGTGGGTAAAGTTTTTAGGTGTAAAAATTGGCCCCGTACCTACATGTTTCACTGCTATTGTTCTCGAAAGACGATAGTCTTGCGTGTGGACATAGTGAACAAAACGCTTATTTGATGTTCGGCGCTAGGAAATTAGTGAATTGTTTTCTGGAAGCGCTGCATTAGTCTCGATTCGTGCAGCGAAGGTGAACGAGCGCATCGAGGCATGTTAGACACGAGTGCCATCTGGCAGTTATCTTCGAAAACGGAGGAAGGCGTGCACGCCCCGCGAGAAAGATGCGCGTCTGTCTCAGAGGCGATAAGGGGTAGAACGCAAAGCGATGGGCAGGTGCCCCCACCGTGTCATCTTAGCAAAGCGTTGGAAACGTGTGCCTTTTCGAGCATCGCGTTGCACTGTCGGCGGAGCGTGATAAACGCTGCGGTCCTTAGAATTACTTATGTGTGCCTTCATTAGTATAAAGCCACATATACAAAACATCGAGGTGTTGTTATGGTGTCTCAGATATGCGCAATAATTGTTTTAATTTACAATCACACAAGTATGAATGCTGAAGCTTGAGCAATATTGGTAGGCGCTGCGGATGGGATTGGACGTTTGAGGTATTGTTTGACAGACAAATGTACAGCCATACATACAGACCAAAATTTTGGCTTTGAAGGTCCACGAAAAAGGGCTATATATATCGTCTTGTAAAATTATACCTATAGTTGTAAATATACGGCGCGTGCACGGAACCATATGCCCCTTGAGTGCTAGTAGCCCCTTCCTAATCTTAGCACGCTTTTTTCATGACACGGTAGTACTGAGGCGAAAAGTACCAAAGGAGCGCTTTGAACGCGAGTGATAAAGGCCAGAAAACTTTGGCACCACTGTCTTTTCTTAATTTCTTATCGTAAGAGGTTTGCATGCGGGAGGTTTACTTGGGATGTTCACTCAACATTCGAGTCTCTCCCATGCCAATAGGAGAGCTGGAAGATGGGAGCCTCCCCAAGATTCGTGCAAGCTGACGTTGCGAGGCCTAGCTCCTTTACCAGGACCATCCCTTTCTATTCATGTTCTCGTCTACCTTTCATATGAGGCTTGATTGCGAGGACATGGCTTGCACAGATGTGATATGCACGTGTAAATGCAACGAAACACCGCTGTCAAGCGTACAGCAGCACACGTCGGGCAGAAAGATAACAAAAAAAGACGCCATCAGTGATCTCTATGATTAGCATGCACAACCTCTGAGGATACCACCCGGCGTCAATGCACATGCTTGCGCTATCGCGGCCGTGCGGGATAGCTGTCTCTTCCGTGGCCGACCTGTTCGAAACTGTGTGGTAGTGTAAGTTCATATCAAATGTCGCCTGGCAAAAAAAAATGGCAGCATATCCACGGAGTGAATGATGGGGAGTGGGGCGAAGCATTCGTCCGTCCATTCGTTCTTGCTTCCGTCCGTTCCTGCGTACGTCTGTGTAACCGTGTATGCGTCCATCCACCCATCCGTGCGTGCGTCTGTTCGTGCGTCCGTCCCTGCGTTCGTCCATGCATCCGCACCTGCGTCCGTTCATGCGTCCATCCATGCATCTGTCTGTGTGTCCGTTCGTTCATCTATTCAGCACTCCAAGTACCACCATCTCGCATCTTTTCATTATATATTCTCCATATAGAAGCACCGCCATCCAGCGGACATTTTAAGGACTAAACGGGAGGGGGCACATGCACACTTTCTTACGGCTTGCGCTTCGGGTTTACTTCCCAACTTTAACCACCTCGAGTTCATGGTATATACTAGATCACTGTATTCATGGCTACGCGGCCCAACGCTCGCTAAACCTTTCTAAAACCAAGGAGGTTACACCCAGTGAGTATAACGTAGCAACCCTTTCTTGTCATATCGTGCTAAATGTGCATGCCAACAGCTGTTAATGAGGATCGCAGCCTGCGCGTTACCTAAAGACCGAATGCTCCTCTCATTCCCACTTAGCAGCCATTAACATGTACACTGAGCGCTATCTTTTATTGTTCAACAACGCACAGAAGAAATCTCTCACCGGAACCACCTTGGAGGTCAAAATCGTTAGGACCGCTAGTTCGGGTACGTGCCACTGCTGGTTGCGTACTACGAGGGACGCACAAGCCACGTCATAAGGAGCTTCGCCCCTAAAACTGTTCAAAACGAGCATACTTCATTCAATTTCAGGCTGATGGTCTTGGTTGGCATAACAGAAAAATTCGTATCATCTCAATATTCGTACGATTCATAATCGCTTCACCAAGGTTTTATGGTATTATATTCAGCAATAAAAATACTCACTGTATTGATCGTGGTTAGAGATGCAGAGTGGAAAGGAGGAGCCGCATTTCATGCTGAGCATTCGCACGCAGAGGATGGTCAAGTGCATATGTAGTCATCCTTTTCCTATGTGAGAAGCACTGGGTGTGATTATAGCCTTTATAGCTCCGGAAAGTAGAGGGGCTTTAGGCTTACCTTCCGCTTTCTTCTTTCACTTTTTTTCCTCCTCCCTTTAAGGACACTGAGCTGGGCTCCCTTTCGGACGCACACACACGAAAAAACTTCTTTCCCGAACAAAGCCGATTTCTTTTTCTTTGTTTTAGTGGTCCTCTCCCCATCTCACTGTAATAAATATTACGGCTTCTTTCATACCTTCAAACTAAGACTGTTACTCACGCATGAACCGTAGTGTTGGTCACGGGGGCTGAGCGTTCGGTATGGAGTTCGATTCCACGTGTGTTTGAGCATTCGTCTTATTTTTCTTTTTCTTTTCAAATGGGAGAGGTATTTCGAACTTGTGTTCGGTTATTTTGTTACCTAACAGTGATAAGAAGTTGAAAACAAAGCTAACATGTGCAAATCATCATTACTATCAGCAAGATTTTATCTAAAGGGTGCAAACACGGGCTGCATCGTGTTAAGAGACGTGGGGAGGGGGATGAGCAGTGCTTGTTTACTTTGGATAAGGGGGCCGGTGACGGTGAGCTTGAGGGCCCCACCACAGTGGTCTAGCAGCTAAGGTACTCGGCTGCGGACCCGCAGGTCACGGGATTGAATCCCAGCTGCGGCGGCTGTATTTTCGATTGAGGCGGAAATGTTGTATGCCCGTGTGCTCAGATTTGGGTGCACGTTAAAGAACCTCAGGTGGCCTAAATTTCCGGAGCCCCTCCACTACGGCTTCTCGCAATCATATAGTGGTATGGGGACGTTAAAACCCACATATCAATAAATGGTGAGCTTGAGGAGGGAAGGTGCCCCTTTTGCTTTAACTTTCCTTCTGGCACCCACGCAAGCCACCTAAGAAAGCATGGCGCAGCATAGTACAGCGAGGAAGAGGGGAATTGAAAGATGGAAGAAGAGTCCACCCTATCAGTCTGAATACTAACAGACACTCAACGCATAGCCGGTCTAAGTAAACAGACATGTAGCGACCAGAGTCAGCCTTCATTTACATCCAACTCAGTGTTTCTGCTCAGCTAGAGTGGTACCGATATTGAGCTATACCTATCGCTACTCCGCTTTGCTTCCTCTCCTTCATTGGGTATTCGTTTCATTACACTCCCCAGCTTGAATAGGCAACGGTGCCAGAGAGTTATGGACAATTTAAAAGACGGATCGACTAACCGCGTTCATGGCCGTCGCTTTCACGCTTGCTAGATTAGTGGGGATCCACAAGCATTTGCAAGGTATCACATCATGCTTATAAATAATTACCCAATGTCTGCCGTATATATGTCATCACGCTCTGCAAAAGCCAACAAGTAAAAAGTAGACAGGGGTGGGGAAGCAGTAAGGAGTTCTGAAAGAGACATAAATGTAAATGTAAAAAACCCTGGAACAATAATTTATTCAAGAACAATTGCCTGCCATAACTTTCGCCATCATAAGTTCCTCACAGGAAAAGAAAATTAAGGTTAAGTTATTATTTTTAATTTTGCACCTAAATTTCGGCTCCCTAATTTTATTTTCACACGACGGTTTGCGTTACATCAAGGGAAGGGGATGGATAGAGGCAGAGACAGTAGCGTTCAACCTCGTGTTACGTATGTTCGTAAGTGTGCTTTTATGTGCGCGTTTTGCATAGCACAGCAAAACGTGCATACTTGTATGGGAAGGAACAGTTTCGAGCACCGCACAGCTACACGAGAAGTTTAGATTGTACGTCGACTGGTTACCCCTTTACCAACGCGGAGAGTGGCACCTGCGGATGCAGGACACTCCGAGACGTAATATTGAAGTGACTAACCCTTAGGCAATAACTAAGTGCAGGTGTGAAGCACTGTGACTTAAATATTCATTAGCTCATAGTAATTTAATCTTGTTCTTACCAGTACTGCGACGCGACGAAAAAAAATGCAGAGGTGTTGTAGTTGAACAAATCGCTACAAGGTGTCACTACCAGCTCTGCCGCCAGCGTCGACAGCTCCGGTGACACGTGAAAGCGTAAACATAACTAAGACTGTGAACAAAATAAAATGCTGCACTGTCGTGCATGTGTGCTTACTGAGTTTTTTTCTTGTGCATTACAGGTATCGTTGAGAATAAATGGGCAACATGAGTGCGGTGGCACAATTATTGGAAAACGGTGGATACTTACAGCGGCCCACTGCCTGCAAAGGTGAGTTGTCATTGTGTTCCCTTCAGCTTTTCGTTTCATATCAGAAAAGCATGTATGAGGTTTTCGCTGTCATTGACATGCACGAGGTGGTCACTTATGAAAGGAAACAGGTTAGTGCATTGTTTTCACCTGACAGCTGAAGGCGCCAGCAAATGATAGCAAGAGGAAGAGATATTATTTTCTTGCGCCAACTAGAGGTGGTCAGAATAACTATGGGCACAACCTATGAGGTGCCTGCGAAACTACCCCTATTATACGGTGGTGCAAAAAGTGAGCCCTGCCATGCAGCGTATGATCCTTCGCGCTTATCTTGGCTGTCAACAAATAACTCCAGAGAGATGCTCTTCCGCTTACTAACACTAGCTGTAGCCATCTTTCACAGCGTAAGAATATTTGCGAAACCATACCCTTTATGCAGCCACTGCTTATTATAGGCTGAACCTTACTTTTGCGTTGTTCTTTCATGAACAACGACCTTGTACACTACTATTATTATGGCGTTGGGATGAAAATTCAGCTGAAACGTTTGGAATAGCAAATACCGAAAAACTAGGAGCATTTATACGTAGCACTGAACTTTCACAATCGCATTGAAACCATCTTCATAGTGAAAAATATAGGACTATTTAAACACGACTCGGACGTCGCAAAAACTTGCTTTGTTTTGTGAAAAACGAATTTCTCTGTGCCATATCGCACCGGAAGCAGTTCTGATGGCCTGAGTTTTCTGTTAAACTGTGATAAAAATAGTGTAGCACGGTAGTGAAATGTTCAGTCCTACATCGCGGAGCTCCTTGTATTGCCATAATCTAACTGTTTCTACTTCCCTCCGACTAATACGAGCAGTGGGGGTGTGCTACCAATTTTTTAGCTGCCTCAGATCAAGTTAAATATTGAATCTTTACTATAAAACAACACAGAAATGTTGTGTCTATTAATGGAATCAGATGTAAAACAAGTGAATCAAACATATAGACTACTCGTTAAGTATTCCACAGATCAAGCTTGTTGCTGTTTCATTATGTAAATTCGTATAATAACACTAATTCCTTGTCCGTTGTTTCTAGTTTGGCTAACAGTGCAAAATCAGGTAAATTTTTGCACATACAAAAAAAGACTGGGGATGCCATGATGCTCTTAATTGTAAAATGACCTTGCTGATGTCTCACATGAAATTTCTGAATGCTCATAAAGCTAATTAGGTTTTTAAAATTAAACAATTTCACAGATGCGGGGATGTACCCTCCCATATATTTATAACACAATACACAATATCAAATATATCAAATATTATGTATAATGTAATATATTTATATTATGTCAATTAGTCATTAGTCAGATAGCATGGCATCTCATCGAATGTTTGCCTTCATTCGGAAGTGATGAATTGGAAAATTACTCTGCTTGTATTGCACCAAAGATAGTATTGAACATTTACGACAAAAAATGAATACATATTCGATTTCCCGCAATAGGCCCATGTGCTCAGATTTGAGTGCACGTTAAAGAACACCAGGTGGTCAGAATTTCCGGAGCCCTCTACCACGGCGTCTTTCATAATCATATGGTGGTTTTGGGACGTTAAACCCCACAT
The DNA here is from genome assembly GCA_013436015.1 of Rhipicephalus annulatus. NCBI lineage: Eukaryota > Metazoa > Arthropoda > Arachnida > Ixodida > Ixodidae > Rhipicephalus > Rhipicephalus annulatus. Next base: position 57,690 of record WOVY01010889.1, on the reverse strand, counting down.
ATCGATCAATCAATCAATCAACCAATTAATCAATCAATCGATTGATCGATCGATTTCCCGCAAGAAAGAACATCATCTTGCCTATAGCTTTCGGATAACTTACCTGCGAAAAGTACAAAAGTCAGCGCATACTGTAGCCCTCACATGTCTCATTAGCTGTTTTATGTTAAACCTGCGTCAACATTGCAACGTCAACACTTGATCGTGCACTGTGGCACGCTTGCATCAACATGTTGGTTCTACTTAAAGAAGTTTACGTAAACACTCAATTGTTGTTTGTTAATTGCCGTGGTCATGTCTCAGTGCCTAAGTTACATCGAACCTGAAAAATTCATGTTTCTACGTGCCATAAAATGATTTTTTTTGTTACCCGGCGTTGTTGTGCTTACCTGAACTGCTCCTAATGATGTGCAATAAAGTTTGTCTTGTGTTGTAAAAAGTTGTCGAACATGTCTTTCTAATCAGTCGCATAAGCACAGTGGCGTAGCACGCCGACACCATGTCCTCTCTCACCCTCTCCTTATTTTTTCGCCATGGCATACAGAGCGAAAAACAACTATTTTAAAAAAGTGCCCCCACTCCTCCGAAAAAAGTATTTCTGCCTACGCACCTGCATATGCAGCATGATACGACATTATGATAGCTTAAAAAACTGTCCTTGATAAATAAAATTTTTTGTGAATTTTTTAGCTAATTACCATCGCACGGCAAGTGCAACAACATCAAAAGGAAGCCAGCAGCGGCAACAAATGCCTACTACTCGTTTACTGATGTTCGCTTGAACTCTGTTTCATTTTTTTTTCCTTTTTTGCTTGAAAATAATTTTACGAAACGAGCTGCGCATTCAAGGGGCACATGAGATTGATAACCATAGCGTCGGATGACTAATTAGCGTCTTGTGAACGTGATACTAAATCGAGGGTCCAATGCTTGATCATTAAAGAAAACGGTGCAAACATATTTACCACAGCAAATATTTGAACATTCTCCTCGCCAAACGGTCGTGACATGAAACCTTTGGACTAAAATAAGCTAAATTTCATGCTCGGGAACCAGGCCATGTGATGTTTGTTCAACGAGAGCTATATGAGTGCTACCGTGCCACTTGCACTGTTACGATAGCAGCGTTCTCTTTGATTTGGATGTATCATTTAGTGGTGTAAACCTCACTATTTCACTATTGTATCTTTATGTTTTTCTATTTTTATGACATCTACACTGACACGTATATGTGTTTTAAAGTATGGGCAAAAATGTCAAGCAGCATGATGACAATACGGTTTGTAATTCGAGAGGTTCGTTCTGTGAAGACCGAGAATGCGAGACCGAAAATGCATTGAGTTAATAAATGAAACAGTACAATGCTGACCAACAATTCGCGCAACTTTCACTTCCTTTATCTTCGCGTTGCGTTATACATTGTTGCATCGATGGTGCGCTCTTGTACAAGCACTTCGTGCGAGATAGCATGCGTGTATGTATTCATCCTCACCATGTATTGGGGTTGTCCATGGTAAAGAAGATCATCGATGAGATGAAGCTGCCATGTCATTATTCTTGACGTGGCGTGATTCCTTCGCAGGGCCACTCTGCGGAACTTGCGAGTCCGTGTGGGCGAGTACCACTTGTACCAGGCGGAGTTGGGCCACTCGTCACTGGACTTGGCACCAGAGAAGTTGCTGCTGCACCCCATGTTCGGCCAGCCGAAAAGGCTTAGCAACGATATCGGCCTGCTGCGGCTCGCCTCGGACATTCCGCTGGGCGAGTTCGCCGTGCCGGCCTGCCTACCGTCGGCCTCCGACAGGAGCCTCTACGCCTCCGGCAAGAACGGCACCGTTGCCGGCTGGGGATACGTCCGGGAACTGCGGCTCGGTGAGCATCCAGTGCTACTGCACCTCGTAAGGACGGGGATTCCCCGGAGCTGCAGGTTCGAGCGCGGGCTTCCGGGTTTTCCCAGCCGCCACACTTCTGCAAGGATTTCTCCTTGGGGTGATTCCCCGGAACGATATGGCTTTATGACGGTGGCCCCTGCATGAGCTGAAGGTCGATATATTCATGCCTGTTATCCCGGAATTTATTCCAGTTAGGTGATCATAAAGAATCGCTTGACTGTTGTGGTCACGATAGGTGCGCTTAACTCAGTGCTTTGTGAATGTGGGAGGCGTTAAATCTGGAAATTGTATGGCCGTCCAATAATCCATCTATCACTTTCCGTGCGTCAACCAACCTCTTATAGATAGGCAAGCACGCAGAGCATGGACCAATATGAGAATCAGCTACTGCCCATTTGAAATTCTGACTTAACTTCCGTGAAAGATACATATGTTTATAAAAAATTCTTTAGAAAAATCGGGAAATTCGGTGAGCTTATTCAGTTAGTGTTATGTACCTCTTTTTGTCTGAAAAGAACTCTCTGAACGCTAGTCAGCAGCGCAGGAAATGAAAGTTTAATTTCATACATGTGCTGAGAAGGTGAATAAAGGCTGTGACTGCCTTCAGTATTTATGAAACTTGTAATAATGAACCTAGAGATAAACCATGGAAGTTCCAATTGTGTGTGACTGTAGTCACTATGAATAACTTCTGTTCTAGAAGCACTTTTGTGAGAAAAAAATGAACGTCCTCTACCAGTTGCGACAAAATTACGGAAATGCGTTTGACCATGCCCTTTTTTTATAATAGATAAACATTTCCGTGCATATTCATAAATGCGTTGTTTTGTCTGCACCTTGCAGTCACAAAGCAGTCTTATCAGTAAGGTCAAGCTCCAGTTCCATCGCATCTGGTTTTCTATACGATACAATTCGACACGCGTGTAACGAACCGATACGGAATGCAGTTTGTTTTTTTTTTTCCTTTCGTAATCCGGAAGGTGACTGTGGGAAGAGCGCTCGCACCCTAACGACTCGTAAGCAAACCGGTTAGCGCCGGTTAAAGCTGCTTTCGATCACGTGTCGTCCGTTCGGATGCAATTGCGGCAATGCATCCGAATGGGATTTTCATATGTTAAGAGCCACTCGTGGCGCGGATTTGCGTCAGGTATGGTAATCTCATATCTGGTGGCACGAAAAACAATAGCTGCTTACTGCGTTTATTCAGCACGCTATATTATCAGCACTGAGTCACAAAAGGGAAACAAATACATCTGCAGTTTGTTTGTTCATCTTGAAGACGGTTTAGTTCATGCAGCGGACTATAATGATCGACAGGGCCCTATGAGCATGGTCTGCTCGACACCTCACCTGAACGGCTCATGACCAATGGATGCAATGCCCACGTTTTATAGATCCAAAGGGGTCTGGTTTTTCATGACTTTGCTGAGTTACAGGAGTGCAGGTAAATGCCTGGTTTGCCAAACCTGAAGACAAAAACAAAAAAAGTATCTGTATGGGGGCACGGGGCAGCTATGCGCTATAGTGGTGTGAAGCGGTGGAGCTGATTCTTTTGCCTTCCTCATTTCGCTTTGCTTTCCTACCTCTTGCGATACTTAAGTATACAAAACTGTGCTATATTTTACTCTTTCATCTACCGTCTTTCTTTCACTTCTTTTTCCCACAGATTGCCCCACTGTAGTGGTATAGTGGCTAAGGTACTCGGCTGTTGACCCACAGGTCGCGGGTTCAAATCCCGGCTGTGGCGGCTGCATTTCCGATGTAGGTGGGAATTATGTAGGCCCATGTGCTCAGATTTTGGTGCACGTTGAAGAACCCCACGTGGTCGAAATTTCCAGAGCCCTCCATTACGGCGTCTCTCATAATCATATGGTGATTTTGGGACGTTAAACGCCACATATTAATCAAATTAACCTTTCCCACCGATTACTATTCGGTACTTTATATGGCTATATGCTTACTGACCTTTTACCCATCTCCTGTGTTTCTTTGGATCTATTTCTTTATTTTTTATTATGTCTATCTTCTTCTATTTCTTCTACCTCTCTCTCTCTCTCTCTTACTATATCTCTCTGCACTCGTTATCTCGCCCCTATCTTTTTCTCAGATTCTGCCTAATTTTTATCTCTCACTTTGTCTTTCATTATTTCTCTGTCTATCTCTGTGCTCGTTGTCTCGCCTGTCAGAGTTAATATATTACTCGCCGGACAAATCAACGCGCATGTGTTAGTAATAAAGGAGAAAGTAAAGAGAAGGCGGGTGCTCGAATTGAGCGGACGCATTAGCCCGGCTTGAACAACTTCGCTGTTAAAATGTGCATACAACGTGCGAGATTACAGTGCAGGTGCTTCAGATATAGCGCCTTGATTTTGTCATAGATATTAATGTGACCGCTGTCGACAGGTTTCTACCGTCGCCGTCATATCCGTATAAAGTCTAAATCAGTAACATCACCCTGCGAATCGCATGTTCTACCCGCGAGTGTCGGTGACGAACGAGTTAGAAGCGGAGATGAAGCGAGCCGGCTATCTCCATCGCATGGAGGGTGCCTTCATTAACATTGCTCCACGTGTGAGGCCTGCCATCGACTGCACCTCAGGCAGAACTGCAACTTGCCTCCAGGCTTGAATGAATATAAAGGGATGCAGAGGTAGGATCGCGTGGTTGTGTAGTGCAACGACTCTTAGCTTCGACCACAAAGGTGCGGTCGCAGTCACCGGCGCAGTCGTTATCTCGGTCGACATCAGCATTCAGCTATTCTACACGCTGTTCTTTCACCGATTCGCGTTGAGAAGACAGACTGTCCTAGAAGCGCTTCTTTCCGTAAAGCGACTTTTTTTCGCTCTTATTAGAATTTAACAGAAATATGCCAAATGGGACATTGAAGAGTTCGCTGCTAGCCTTACTTACTTCATATGACTGTACAATTCGTTCTGTTCAATACTTTGTCCTTGTAGTGAAAATGGTACTTTTTAGGAGCTTGCTTGGCAACCTCGGCCAGCGGAGGTGTACGCCAGTGTTGCCAGTGTACACTTCTACGGTCACCGCTAACGGCAGTGAATATAACAATGCTCACTAGATGGCGTGCCACTACCCAGGGCGTATTATGTAATACTTATCACTAAGTATTAGGGCTTAGTGGCGTTAGCCACCGCCCGATTCAAAGGGTACAGCCATATCAATCCATCCATCCATACATCCATCCGTTAGGGAGCCTTCATGTGCGCGTCGGATTACGCGAGGTGACACAGACAGAAGCCTCTGCCCAGCTCACACATGAAGGCTTCCTACAATGCGTCGGTCGGTTCTCGATAGCACGTGCACTTTTCTCCTCGCGACTTTGTCCACTTCGTTATCGTCGCTTCGTAGGCCCGACAGAACGGGACATGTTCCTACGATGAGTGTTACGCACGGGTACCAATATCCCCCCAAGTCCCCTCCCCCGTCTGCTCTCAGCCCCGTTGAAGACCACCTGATAGCTTCACGTGTGCCATTTATGAGCGTTATACATTTGACTCACGGCAGCAGCCAGTATAGCATAAAACAGCAGGTGGTTAACATTGCTTATCGACGTGGCTAACACTGTGAATTGCCGGCTGCGAAAAGTGCCCGACAACGCTGCCTTTGGCGTACTGTACACGTCATGCGCCGGCTCGTTAACAAACCTTCCTACAGAAATGGTCTGGCCAAGAAACACCTGGTGCACCTCCGAGCAAGTTCCTCTATTATCATTTACTTTGCGGATAAGGCGGTGATTACTTTTCTTACCACGTCCAATTGCTTCAAGTTGTTCAAAGCTTTAGCCTCTTTATTGTAATTATGATTGTACTGAAGCATCCTTGGCATGCAAAACAATGTCACCAGCTGCGAGTTCTAGTTCCTTAACACAAGAAAAAAATCACAGCTTATTCATGGACTGAAGGATGATGAATGGGGCGAAGCGTCCATCTGTCCATCCGCGCTTCCGTCCATCCTTTCGTTCTTGCTTCCGTCTGTCCGTGTGACCGTCCGTCTGTGAGTCCGTCCATCCTTGCATCCATTCGAGCATCCATCCGTCCGTATGTCCGTCCATGCATCCGTCCATGCGTCCGTCCGTGCGTGCGTCCATCCGTCTGTCCGTGCATTTGTCTGTCTGTCCGTCTGTGCGTTCATCCATCCATCCATCTCCAAGTTCCATTTCACATCTTTTCATCATGTATTCTTTATATAGAAGTACCGCCATCTAGCGAACTTTCCAAGGACTAAACGAGAGGTGGCTGCCTACTACTACTACTACTACGACGACGACTACTACTACTACATACATCGCGGACGCACGACCTGCGGCATAAGAAGCTTCGCTCGTAAAACAGAGAAAGTGGTAGTAATTTGTTTTTAGGCTGGAGAAACTATTGGGGCGTATAGTGCAAGCACTATAAGCACACTCCTGCACTCTTTCATACTGTGTAGCTGATTCGCTCATGAGAGCACAGCTAAAGAAATTGGCCGTTCAATGATTGCTTCGACTCGTTCGAAATGCTTTATGCATGACCAAAGGGACAAGATAACACTTTCGCTTCACGATCAGCTTGTCGAGACGGCTTCTTTGACATGTTACTCTGAGTGCGCAATATTGTATGAAGCCATGAGTGAAGGTGGTTTAACACTATAGATTGCTAAGAGGAATTTATTATTGCTTTCAAAACTCTGCAACTAAAAAAGCTGCTCACCACAGCTATATATACGCTGAACTTATATAGGAAAGTGCTAATTACATGCAGTTAATAAGTCTGAGAAACGTATCTATTTAAAGGTAAAAGACATGCACAGGTGCGTGTGCACGCAGTGTTTAGCTTGTTCATTCTTAGGTGTCATGAAGCCTGTATTTGCACAGTTCTAGTGCAGTTTTTAGGGGTGTGTGTCAACAAGTGGTCTTCACAACAATGTTTTCTACGGTTGAATCAGACTGTATCCCTTGGACAGAGCTACTTGCAAACTGGCTGGGCCAAAATCAACTCTCTTTTCTTCAGGCTTTTTGTAGACCATGGCATCAATACTTTTAGTATTGTTTACAAATACGTTTTATTCTAGCTATAGTCAGGAGTAAGAGTGATACACGATGAGTAACGTCGAGACCTTCACAAATACGCTACGTTTCTTTTGCGAATTGACATAATTTCATATGCTTGTTAAATGCATGGTGTTAAGCATAACATTTTGTCAAGATAGCCTGTTTTGAGAAGGACATTCTTTCTACATCGCTCGACCAAGATGAATATACTTCAATGTGCAGACTCCTTTAAGGACGAGAGCCTGAGTACATACATGACGGACGTGCTCCAGAAGGTGGAAGTGCAGCTCATGAGCAACGGTCAGTGCAATGGACTCTACATCGAGGCGAAAAAGTCCATCCGGGTCGCCAGGGAGCAGCTCTGCGCTGGGCACAAAGAAGGCAAGAAGGATGCCTGCACGGTAAGCACATGAAAAGAGCTATACAAACACAAATACGATGCAACTCAAAAAACAAAGAATATGAACACAAAGAAAACAAACTAGACGAGAACACAGCCGTTAATGAACATTCTGTAGTGAAGATTGAATTTTACTGTCTGAGAAAGAAAGCTCCATTGGATGTTAGCATCAACCGCACAGATAGCATCAACGCGAAAGAAGTTGTTGTCATTTCCACTGGGTGGCCACATCATTCTTGTCTGCCTTACCCTTTCCGCGCAGTATAAACTGCGGTGTTGTGGCATTGCGTTGGCGAAGAAATAATCTGGTAGTGCTTGGGTTGGGCGCCAACGTAACCTATTAGTAGGATTTCATGCAAAAACCTTCTTGCTTACTGATAAGTTACAGTAATTATTAGGCATGTTTTATGCTGAGACGTGTATGGACGTATAGTTTATTCTCAATTGTAATGCTTTACAATGGATCGTCATACATACGAGCGTATGATGGAATACCGATAATATATATGCAAATTAAGTGTTGAATTCACCAATGAAATTACCAAAAGTAGCCGACCCTTTATTCAATATTGTTAAAAGTCGTTATCGATAACGATATAATGGTATGATTCAGAAACAATATCGTTATTTTTGTTTAGTTATCTGCGCGCGATTTCAATACCGTGGAAAACACCTCTCGCTCCGATGAAGCAGGTCTATGTTCTTCATGTGTGGGATGCGACATTGGCGTACTTTTACTAACTCCATGATACGGGTGATTAACGTTCTTGCCAGTGCTGCCAAAGTGAGGTGTTTGCGAATCGAACACTCCAATTTTGTGCCTGCTACTATGATCCGTGCCACCATTTTCGCTCCTGGCTATCGAAATAGCGTCTTGAATATCTACGAGATGGGCAGAGATCTATGAAACTATTTAATATATTTATTCGGCATTGGTTTATTAGATATACTATACTTCAGCAATCTTCGTTGCCTATTTTTCAATGCACGTATCCTTTTGTCTCCATCCGTCTCCCCACCTTTCCCCTTTTGTTTTTCCTAGCGTATGGTGGTGAACCAGGAGATTCTCTTCCAGTTTCGCACCAGCCTTTTCCTAATTAGTCCCTGCATTTCTCTCCTTCATTATTATGTCTACTTGTGACTACTATGCTGTATAATTTACCTACTGTGTTTTTTGTCCTTATTTTAACAAGGAAGCAACAGACCCCACGTAATCCACAATATAATTATTGAGTGAATGTTCTCTTTATTGCTATATCAATGTCCTAACAAATTGTTGTTAATGGGAAATGCGGTATGATACCTGTGCTGAAAGCAAGCACAAACAGCAGTGGTTTAAAATGGTGCATCTGTCTTTACATTCAATGCCGCAGGGTGACTCTGGCGGGCCCTTGATGGTCCTGGCAGATAACACGTACGTTGTGATCGGCGTCGTATCCGGTGGCATTGGCTGCGCTCGGCCGCTGCTCCCGGGATTGTACACTCGCATCACATCCTACATGCCGTGGATAATGAGTCACCTGAGGAGCAGCCGCTAGTGGCCTACCCGTCCGTAGTACGAACAACAAGGAAACTGCGCTCAGCATTGACTGATGTTGTTTTGTCCAGATCCCTTAGAGCACGTTGCTGTTGCCAAAGAATTCAAATACCCTAAGCTATTTATTGCAGCGTTTTAAGTTAGAATGTTTTATGAATAATGTTTACGAAAACGCGCCATGTGATGAAAGCTTCGTTAAACAAGAACTGATCGTCTGGGGGAAAGTTAGCGTGTACGTAGCACAAAAAAAACAACAACAATCTTGGCTGATGTCGCAAACCTCACAGTCCGCAGAAAAGTTTGATTATTCCCTGACATCAAACAACCATGAAGCTCAGAAATGTGGGAAAAGAAGGCGAATGAGTCATCATGTCTAGGCTTAGCTACAATGAGTATGCAAGCTGAACAAGGTGGATGTTTTAGAACCGATAATAAGGTATTTAAAAAGGACATCTAACCAATAGAAGTGTTGGACTATGCAGTCAACTTCAGGGGCGTTTAAATGAAGACCTTAGTTTTAAAGTGTCGCTTTTACGTGGATGACTATAGCTTTACAAAGGCATGTCATCCTTAATTAAAATGTGTTTCCCCGTAGCCTGCCTGCATCATACTAATTAAGGGCAGTTATACAGCTGTCAATGAAGATTATTTAGGCTTGAAACGGTGTTTCTAGCGAATGTGCATAGTATAACTTTACTCTAGTGTTCCTGAACAATCAGCAATTCTCGCTCTACAGCATCTGATTATTGTCTTCCGAAAAGATTTATGTTTGTGTTTTGTTTATTATTCTTGTGCACCTGCTTTGTTTCGTCGCTGTTGTTCTTTCATATTTTTGAGCAAATGTCTGTGTATAAAACGTGCAATTCACGAGATACCTCATTTATGCTTCGGCACGAACCCTTGTGTGTTTTGTACAGTCCAATAACACCCATTGTCATTTTATGTTTGTATGTGTGAAAAAACTAACATTTTATTGTTTTATCTCATACCTTTGATTTCAATGCTTCCATCTTCTTCTGCACATCAATCATGTCATCTAGCAGAAGTTAGCATACCTTTTAAACATCACCTGTTTGATCACAGACCACAACATCAACTGAGATTGTTGGAAGCCTCCCTTATAAATAAACATGAGCGCATGTATTTGGTTCATATATGCAACCCTTATTTAAAATAACAGAAAACATGCGAGAGAAATAGACGGGGGGGGGGGTAAAACGTCAAAAGTAATGCCGCCAATTAAGTAACCAAATGTTCTCGCATCGCGATAAGGCAGGCCATGGTTCACAAAATTTGAATAAAAGACTACTATGGGTGATAACAAAGGTTACTACCCATAGGTAGGTTTTTATGTAGGTATTTTAGACTTGATATCTTTAAAGCTTTCTCGTATGCCTCAACCTTAAACTTCCAAGACTCCAAGTGTGCCACTTTGATATTCCTAATTAAACCTAGATACCTGATTGGGTTCTTTGAATTAATCATTTGTGTCCTATTTTACCACTGTATGTGTACGTAAAGCCATCTCAACATTTCCCAACTTTGTATTTTCATTTCACAATAACATTTGCAGTGGGCGATTACTTCTGTTTCAACCTATTTATTTGGTATTTTTGACGGAAATGTCGCACTTCAGATTATGTGCGTTACCATGTACATTGCATAAAACACATAAAACAATGTCCTGAAATTTATTTTGACAACGAAAAAATTGAAGTGGACAAGCGTTTTTCGAGGTGAAAAATGTGGATACGCAGATTGTTGAGGTTGTGTTTGCAAAATTTCTTGATGAATGTGTTTTTGTTTCGAAATGTTTCGAAATACGAGAAATTTCATGTCGAAAAAAATGCACGGGTGATATGCGTATAAAACATTCGTGTTCATTCCCAATTGAAAATCATGTTTTATTGCATAAGGCGGTCACTTCAAATTCATTTCATATTTTGTTTGTGTTTAAGTTTGTTGCAGCTACAATAAAACTGATTCCTATTCGTACAACAAAAAAGATATATATATATATATATATATATATATATATATATATATATATATATATATATATATATATATATATATATATATATATATATATATATTTGCCGAATAACTGGGAGAGCATACATAGTACCATATGTAAACTTTATTTTCATGCATAAAACACATCTCGCAAACAAGTTCAGTCAATAGACAAGACAACCCTTCTCAATGAGAAGTAAGGTCATAACACAAACGTGTTGACAGAGAACATCAACTCTCACAGCCGTGTGTATGACTTGCATTGCACTTTACATCATGTATTGCGAAACAAATGCTATCGTACAGACCTGTTCCGCTCTATGTACATATATGTACAAGGGTGACTGCAATACCTGACTGTCGCATTTTCTGCACCTTTAGTTTCTAGAGGCTTACAAACAACAAAAGTGTATATTTCTTCCCGATGTAAAGTTGTTAAAATGTATAGGGTATTCTAGCTCATTTCAGATGTCAATTATATATAATTTGTTGTAACTTGAAAGAGTTCACTTTTGGAAATGTCGGTCCACACTTTCATACACAAAATGCTTTGGTGTACTGGGCGTGTGAGTTGACACAATGCATATAACTCTCAGCTGTATAGTTTACTGTACTATATGAAATATTGTATAGTGCAAGTGGCCGACATCAGACGCTAGCTTTGTAACGCGAACAGACTATTCATATGCTTTGCATGTCCTCATTCAATTTTGCTGAATATTTAGTTCACAGTGTCACAATTCAGGAAACGGGAAGAACATTCCAGAAATAACAAGAGAGAGAACGACAACAGCAACACAGTTATTTTAAATATTGTGAGCGCAACCCTAAACAAAGGCTGTTTTCTAGACCTCCAACTCTTTCATTTGGGCATGTGTGAAACCGGTGTCACTGATAATGCGATTGCGGTGAACAAACGAGAAAAGCACTCGTGGCAGTGATGCAAAATGTAGTGAAAAAACAGTTGACTAGCAGCACTCAACAGAAGACTCGGGCTCCAGACCTCAAGCACTTCGATCAAACATTCTTGATGACGTGGTGGTTGCATCATGAATACTTCTTTGTGTCTGTACACTACCGTCACTGTGCATCAGTGTGCCGAATTCGTGCTAAGCATGAAAGTGACGAGGCTACAAATAATGCAAAATAAAAAGAAAATAAACCTCTGAAAGCATACTTTTCACAAAATTTCAACATAGTTTCATCAACGTTCTCAAAATTAACAGTGCACATAAAAGGTGCATGGATAACAAATGAATAAAACAGTATATTTATGAAGAGAATAACAATGGTCTGCATTGCAGATGACTTCTACTTACAGGAACATTGAAATGTGCAGGATATACTACTCTGTACAGTAATAAATAACGCTGATTACTATAATCAGCACTGTTTGTACCTAGTACAAGATGTCTACAGTGGCACATAAGATCAACAAGCATATGCTTATGAAATCAATTAGCAACGGAAATAAGGAACATGTCATAAATTGTTGAAATCCTAAATGCGCATTAGTTCACCTACTTAAATAGTTTCAGAAAAGCCGGCTTTGTCCGTTCTTTGAATATCTTATTTGTGAGCTTTATCTAAAAGAAGCTGCCAGATGTTGATCACTGTATGCTTTTTACGGGATATTTAATTACAGATTTATGTATGCTGCATATTTTTTATTTTTTGTGACCACCATTCTGTAGCACCCTGTATCCTCATGTTTGTTGAGCATGAAGCGCATTTGTAAATACAGTGGTATTCTTGAATCGGGTGATATATTCTCATATACTAAGGAGCACTTAAGGATGATCCTCCAATTATCATTTTCGAGCAGAAATACAACAACCATTGCAATGACATCGCTCGAAGCATAACATTTAACTGAATTATTGCGGCAGCTGCTACAACGCTAACAAGAGTGCTGTGATTATGTGATAGAAGCCAGATTTACTAATGCGCTGAAATTTTGAAGTCGTAAGTTATGTTCACCACCACGGTTGTCCACCCTGTCATTTTAAGAGATAGATATTGCCACTTGCGAATGCTCCCTCGGCTGAAAGAGCTTATTGGCTGTCATACTTCCGGGCAGAATGTATCTTGAATGGAAATATAACATGCACTGTAGGATAGCTCACATGAATACCACAAGTATATCTCAGACATAATTACTTCTCTAGAACTTAGTCGGATGAATAGCAACGCAAGACATGTATATATCTGTTACTGCAGTAGCGCTGATTTAAGTGGTTTTTGTGGTGCTGAGATAAATACGCCAGGGCTGTTTGGTACTGCTCTAAAGCAAATGTCGCTTATCAATAAGAAGTTTAACTGCTCTATTGACCTGGCTTAAGATCGACAGAGTAGACAAATATCATTTTAAAAAATATATGCAAATACCTATAGTTGTTTAATGCTAACAGAATTGTTAGCGTAGCAATGGGAATTGTATGCATTTTCCGTCACTAATTTAAAAAAAAATAGGGGCATCTGCACGTCTATTGAAGGGAACGGAAACTGCTGTCCGTCATTCGTAGCTACATTGTGCCACCTAAGCCATAATCGACCTGATAAGAGCCATGACGTTAGATTAGAATTTCAAGTGCTGTTTTTTGCGTCATGCATTGACGTTGCATTTGAAATAGCAGTTCAAGCTTAGTGGCAGCACAGGAGGCAGTATCAGCAGCAAGAATCTTGTAAGTTACATGGACACTATTCCAAAATGGCCACTTGGTTTTAAGGTGACTAGGATGTGCTCAAAATTGAGTACAACCTAAATACGAACAACGCCCACAGTATCAACGCTCGCGTCTACAGCCCGTAAGCATAGGCAGTGTTACATCAAATTCCTGGCGATGCTGTCATGGTCGCCGCTGTCCGGTGATATGTAGTCCATTATCCAAGGAAGGAAAGCCGTGACTCGTGTGTAGATGCCGGGTGTCCTGGGCAGGGCACAGCCGTCGCCCGCAGCCACCACGCCTACAACCACGTAGCGGCGGTTGTTCAACGCAAGGAGTGGTCCCCCGGAGTCACCCTGTGCAATGTTCAAGAATTTTACAGCTTAAGTGTTTGGGTGTGTTGGTGCGTTATATTGGAAGGAAACGGCACGAGAAACCAGACAAAGGGAGACAGTGCTTTGTATGTGTCTTTCTTTGTCTGGTTTTCTTGTTTTTCGCGCTGTTTGCTTCGAATCAAGAATTTCGCTTGGAAATCTCGCGCAGAACTTTCGGTCTCAAAGAACAATAATGTAACTGCAGAGGTTTCCCCACTTATGACACCAAAGTAATACAACAGTTCGCAGGAAGATAGGCAGGCGTCAACTGATTATCATTCACAGAAAAAACTGATGCTGCTGCGGCTATTAAATTCGACAAAACTTCTCACTCCCTCAGGGCAGCAGTGTTGCTGCCTTGACCAAGACAAGATGCTTTGTGATAATAATGAATCAGCGACGCTTTTTACTCGGTTACTGCTACTCAACCTGTTCCAACCTGTCGCTACTGAAATAAAGTTAAAAATGTGCCAAAATTATTTAAAAAATTATGATGTTTTTTTGATGATTGAAGTGGTATAATTCATTCAATTTACTCAGGTTTTGTTATTTCACTAATCACGTAAAAAAAAGATAACGTGAAGGTGACTTCACTAATGGCAATAAAAGTGGCAATAAAACGAAAGGCTAGACGCAAATGGACAAGTTTCATGATGTAATGTCAAGAACCACGACTCTGATGAGCTTGGTTCCAATTAGTTCCATGTGGCACAAATTTTGGTTGATGACAATCATAGCCAATATCAGTTATTTTGTTAGAAAATCTCACAACTATGCTTATCAACAGAAGCTAAAAGGTGAAAGAGCGACGCATGTATAAAACAAATCTGCGTAAATATTACGTATACTATGTGGCAGTATCATCGGCTAAACGATCCTATACATTGCTTACAAAACTAACGCGTTAAGATAAACCATTCATCCAGTGAACAGCCCCACACAATTGCTGTGAGTGGTTTTGCACTGAGGCGATAAAGATATTATGACATCACACGTATGAAGAAGGTAGGAAGGTAGGCGAGTAGGAAACGCTGCACTCTTGAAAAAATTTGCGTGAATACGACTGACAGCGCTCGTACTGTCTCCTTCTTGTTTTGTGTATGCCGTAGTGTTCGCGCTAATGTTTTTCAAGAATACGCAAGATGCCTGCAGCCCATTTTCAATGTTATAAACTCATATTTCTGGTCCCAGTTACTGACCTACACCTAAGGACAGCTTGAAAAAAATATTTGTGTGACGAACTTAGCTGAACGCTTTTCTTAATGTTGTCCTTCGTTTGCACAATTCGTTAAAGCCAAGGTGCAGTTAGCTGAAAGCATTGGTAGGGATCTGTAGTAGGAGCAACGCGGAAAACAAGACAATGTACAACGGAAGAAACAACAGAAAGAAGCACTGACAGGAGCATAGCAATGCATTGCCGTGATTGAAAAATAAATTCATATTGTTAGCTACAGTTTAAAAAAATATTGAGTCGGCACTGTACTGACATATAATGATCTTATTGTAAGTAGATAGGCTAAAAATAAATGACGTTTCTCGACATTCGAAGGCAGGTGAATAGAAAGCCAAGCTGCATTGACATACATCTTAACGCAGAATCATACGTCGTTGCTGGAGTATTTTTTAGATTAAATAATTTTGCTAATTGTTTTTAAAATTTATATCAACGCTTGATTCAATGCACCCAGACATTGTTAATATCTGGATGAGTGATAATTGTAAGTGCTTACGTGGCAGGCATCTTTTCCACCTTCTTCAACACCTGCGCACATGTGGTTGTCGAGAACTCGCATGGAGTGGTTGTGGAGCCAGGTGTTGCAGATATGGTTGTCAAATACAGTCAGGACCGCTTTCAGTGGGACGGCTGCATCACAGTATTAGAGAGAATGATATGAAGACAGCCACTTTTTCAAGCAATAATTTCTCGAGGCTTACGTAAGTATACCCACCGTATTGAGAGAGATGGTGCTTGGGTCCCCATGCCACTCAATACGATAGATATTCAATAAAGATTTTACTAACTTGAAGATACAATGCCCGCGCGAACTGAATTGTCCATAAAAATAGGAGTATACAAATAATATGCTTATTTCATACGTCTTTTTTTTATCGGTGTGCATTAAACAAGTAACTTACACCCCCATTGGTTAATTCAGTATACCTTTACTTTCTTCTTCATATGAACAATGGAATGAGTTGTTATTCTTGTTTAGCGTTTGAAAAGAGAAATACCGCTCTGGAAGGAAGAAATTATGCATCACATATGACGCAAGTTGTAATGAATACAATGTATAAATATATAAAAATGCTCAAATAGCCAGATCACTCACGCTAAGCAGTGAAAGCAGCTGCACGCACGTTTACTAAGATCTTCAAGTCTTTTTATGCTGTTACACGTATACATGGACTACTATGACAAAACCTTTTTTATTACATTTGTGGCTCTACACTTACTAAGATAAATAACACGCACGAGTTTATGAACTACTGATACGACGCAAACGCATGTGAGACTTTGTTATACGAAAACATTCAATTAGGCAAGTTCGCGTGCCACAAAACAGTGTGTGCAGTTTGCACGAAGTCGCGCAAAGATTTGCACAGCGAAGCACGGACGTGTCGCCTCTCGTACTCCCCAACGACTGTTGCGTCCATCTTGAAGATTCACGACTTCCTTCCCCGTCTTCATAACCCTCTTTTGTGCTTTACGTTCGCCCCTCCTCCCCTCCATTTCCCACTTCATTGCTACAATACGCTTTACAAAGCTGTGCTATGCTCGGCTAGCGTGCCCGTAAAGCCGATTGGTTGGAGTCTTTCCTTCGGATCGAGGAAACATGCGCCAGAGGGTTCCTGGACTAGGGAATCCGCCCACTTTAGGGTGATACTAGGCATCGCTCGGAACACTGTTTCCAGATAAACGTTTTTTTCTCTCTCTCTCTCTCTCGTATATTTTTTCCGGCTATCTGCCTGTTTCTCTTTATTTCTTGATTTATTTATTTCTCTTTCTTTCTTTCTTTCTTTCCTTCTTTCTTTTTCTTTCCTTTTTTGTTTCTTTCTTTCACCCTAGTTTTCATTTCACCTTCGTTTTCTACCCCATATGAGTCATTACGAGCCACGCCGTTGCTGGTAGTAGTGAGATTTGTGCGAAACTCTCTCACACAAACCCGCGCATTAGAATCTTAGCTTTCGGGCGCAGTCACGTATTTTACCCATATCTAGATCAAGTTCGATTTTAAAACGGGAGCAAAGGAAAGCACGGGTTGATGCTAGAAAACTAAGCCACCGCAACGCAGCCGGAGGTCACTAACCTGGAGTCCTCGGAATGTCCTCGGACACTTGCCCCCAGCCAACGACGGTGACGTTGATGCCGTTTGTGTCAGACAGTGTGAGACTCGGAAGGCACGCGGGCTGCGCGTACTCGTTGTAGCTGATCTTTCGGCTCAGCCGAACCAGTGCGATGTCATTGTCGTACTTCTTCACCTTGCGGTAGTCCGGGTGCATGATCAGTTGGTCGATGGTGTAAGTCATGGCGGGTGTGCGCGGCTCCTTCGTGCGGAGGTTGTATTCCGCCACGCGTACTACGAAGTTGGACTTGTGGTACCTGTAAGCGGACAAGGTAAACTCAACAAGTGAAAATGAATTGCCAATAACCCGTTGTTTGTGCGATGCTACTTTGAAGCTGTCGCATTTTCAAACCTCGTCACTAGCTTAAATTAACACTGCGTGGTGCAGTGAATTCAATTCCATGCATCAAGTAGTTATCATTAGCGAATGAGAATACTGGGGAATCGATCGTGTATTTATCACCACTGGTTTGAAATTTACGGGACATTCAATAAAGTTATTGTGAAGTGCTGGAGTACAACGTCTTCACGGGAAGATGTAGATTCAGAATCACCAGAGAGTAGAGTCCATTAGAGTTCACTGGAGAGTGCATGAACGAAGAATTCTCGTTGCTGTGATGCTAACGGACATGCTACATAAACAGTATATCTTGTTTTCTTCCAAATTAAAACTTGACTCATCTGCCGTTATATCTCATAGAAGGGGGAAAAATCCGCGAAATACAATATATACCTTTTAGCAATAGTCATTTTGTGGGAAAGATTTTACGCGCTGAGAACCATACATTATACGCTCTACTGTGATAAAGTAGCTTAGTGTGTGGTTCGCATGAAAAGAAAGGCATCTGGGTCACGCTGACCTCTGCGTTGATATTTTCTGAAACGGGTGCCAAGGCAAAAAAAAAAAAAGTCTGGACAGCTTAACGCTGTATTCTCTTAAATTGTTGACGTCCAGACTTAACTTTCTGAGATAACATTAAGGTCTTGATTCTTAGGTCTGCGTCATTCATATTTACGGGTACAGCGTCTCAAGAAATGAGACCTACCGTATGTTGTTTTCATGATGCGAGCCCTTCGATTCGGGCATTTGTCATTACGGTATACTTGACTTGCTTGCAGGTTCCATATCCTAATTTCAAGCTCTTCTTGTTTTCAGTAATATAAGGAAACACCCCCAGGGGGAGGTCACATCTGTGTTATGAGCTATACCAGAACAAGATTTTATTGAAAAAAAATGTTTTCAAGAAGTTTGGCAAGAAAGTTCGGCACGTAAATATTAACACGGTAACTATTTCGTAGTCTGCCGGGTTAAGGCGGTGAGTAACCGATACTTACCCGTAAAAGCAGTGAGCCGCCGTAAGAATCCACCGCTCATTCAGGATAGTGCCGCCGCATTTATTTTCCCCAATTGACGGCACGAACTGTATGGAAACCTGTAAGAACCACAAAAGACATTTGGGCACCATGAGAGATGTTTGTGATCTGTGAATTTCAACTTGTTCAGCACAATATTCTTATCTTAGTAGCTTAATCTGAAGTGTACTGCAGTTTTGCATTATTATAAGCTACATCTGAAACTTCCTCAGAAGGTACTTTTTGAGGAATGGTCCACCACGGGGGATCAAAGGTTACAGCATGCACTTGACAGCTCAGCCGAAGGTTGTGAGTTCAGTCCCAGCCACAGCGGCCGCATTTCGTTGGACGCGAAAAGCTAGAGGCCCATGTATTGTGCGATATCAGTACTCGTTAAAAATCGCCAGACGGTCAAAATTTTTGACCTCCACT
Source organism: Rhipicephalus annulatus (assembly GCA_013436015.1). Lineage (NCBI taxonomy): Eukaryota > Metazoa > Arthropoda > Arachnida > Ixodida > Ixodidae > Rhipicephalus > Rhipicephalus annulatus. The sequence goes on along the minus strand of WOVY01010889.1, from coordinate 38,626 downwards.
ACGGCGTCTCACGTGTTATATTGTGGTTTTGAAACCTAGAAACCCCGATGTTATATTTATGATGTTGTTGGATTTTATGGCGCGAAAGTAGCAATGGCTAAGATGCACTAGTATTACCAATAATTTATATTATTATTATTATTATTATTATTATTGTTGTTGTTGTTGTTGTTTTTGTTGTTTTTGTTGTTTTTGTTGTTGTTGTTGTTGTTGTTGTTGTTGTTGTTGTTGTTGTTGTTGTTGTTGTTGTTGTTGTTGTTGTTGTTGTTATCGTCGTCGTCGTGAGTTTATGAAATGACATAATTGAAGAAGAATTGAGAGAGGAGAAACATGTCTATCACCAGCGCTTTAAGGTAGCCATATATTATATTTGCACAATAAAAATGTTATGTCGACGTGTACTGCATCCGTATATGTCATGCGATCGGAACAGATAGCACGTTCCTTCGAAAATAGCGGGGAATAAATAACTGCTGTCCTGTCTTCCCAAAGAGACCTTTAATAGTGGAGTTGTTTAAGCCGCTCGTTGACCCGTGCAGAGTGAAGAAAAAACTATCACAATCATGAGCGAACTCATCAGATAAGTATGGGATTGTTGTGGTCAAGGCAGCAAGGAACAACGCCTTTTAATAATTTTATGGATAAAAATTTCTGAAGAAAAGTGAAGAAAAAGCTATCACAATCATGAGCCGGCACGTGAACTCATGACCCTCTTCTTCATAGTCTGCTCCAATCCGAGAACATGTGCCCTGGTTTACCTAGTGTGGAACACAACAGCTTTGATGCACAAGAGAACAAGTACAGAAAGAATGAAATAGATACAAAGGAACGATAGAAATACTGAAATAGATAGAACGACAGAGAAGGATATAGACAGAACGGAACATATATTGATATAAAAATATGAAAGTAGAGAGAAAGCGACATATACAGCAAAGAGAAAGAAAGGGGAATAAATGCAGATAAAATATAGAGAAACAGAAGGAGAAAGAAATAGGGAGAAAAAATTGATTGAAAAAGGCCACAGAAAGAGAAAAAGGAAAAGAAAGATATTAAGGAAGAAAAAGAAAAAAAAACAATGAAATAACGCATCCAGTTCAGCTGCGCCCCTTCTTCAGGTTTGGCAACACTGGTGAGAGTATGCCCTAGGTTTCATTGAAATCCATGTTAGCTATACATACTTCATACAACAGTAAAAACGCGGGGTTTTATAATATTAGTTGCCATTTTGGTAGTTGCACGCAATGTGCCTTCATAGCTTTGCAAAACTGTGCCGAGTGTCCTCTGAGGAAGCAACGAAATGAAATGGTGATCATAAAAGTCTCGCGGACAGTTCAGAACACCGAGGTCGATCTTAGAGTCGACAACATGGATGTGTTTAAATGTTATGGTTAGTGAGTGTGCCAGCCACAGCAATGAATTAACTTTACGCTGCAGCATTATTATGCATGGGCCTGACCTTCATGATCTAACGATTACCCGTAGTGCTGTTACCATTATGGTTACATTGTCACGACACATTGGTAACCATAATCATCACCTATACCATCTTCGTCTTTGCTTTGGTTGATCACTCTCGTTGATCAACATGGGACCTTACAAGACATGGTCAACATGGGCAATCGTTTCAGCAGTAGTAACAATGGTCCTTGTGTTGTCACGTTCAGGTTAGCCTGGTACACTTGGTCAGTAGTGTCTTCACTTGAGCGTCTATTTCTACAGTGAATATTAAGTAAACGTTGTTCACTGACAACATAGTGGACGGGTGCATGCAAGGGTTCACAAGTCTGCCTACCAGCCAGGGGAATTCTCCGTCGTATGCCACTTGGCCCCCAACCACTCGAGCGTGTCTTGCAGTCCGAACACCGCAGGACCGACGGGTGTCTGTGTTGGGAGAAAAAAAAAGCAAGTTCCCCATATAATGTCCAACTCTTGATATGGAGCTAATTTCTCAGATAAATCCTGGTTTCAGCAGCATGATCCACGAAGCTTACACCATAACAGCGTCTGCTAACGATAATTAAAAATTTGTTTGGGCTTAAACCAACTTTGAATAATAAATAACCACTGCTCTGCCTATCATCAGAAATTTGGGCGAGTTCGTGTAGATGCAGGACGCCAACTTAAGAGACCCCGCTCACTCACAAGGGGCAACTGTTCTTCGCCACAAGTAAGGAAGCTCGTCTATAATAAAAAAGCCTGCACCGCAACATGTGACGATCAAGTGTAGCAAATCATATATGCAAGGCATGTGTTCACTGACCATCAACGAGTCGTTGATTTCTTCAACCAATGTCTTTCATGTGTGCTCTCACTTATCAAAGAGAAATTCAGTAGTAATCTTTCTCCCGGACAATTTTTTTGTCTTTTCTTCCCTCCTCCTCCTTCTTTTTCTGTCTCTCTTTCTGTCTATTTCACCTTTGGGTTTTTTCGTGCCTAATCATCAAGCGTAAGTTTGCCAAGGCTTTCTGGTTACCTTCTTCGTCTTGTATCTGTTTTATTTATTCATTGTACGCATCTCACGTTGCTTTGCTTGCTTTTTATCAAGTTGTACTTCGGCGTTATTGTATGTGTATATTGTGCAAAGGAAATCAAGAGAATCGTAAAAAAAAATCAGATGTATTGACGATGTTGTGAAACCTACTTAGTGGAAGGCTGTGACAATAAAAAAAAAACGCAGCCACCTAAGAACCACTGTCACGAAGTTTTAATATGAATATTTTCATATCCCAATTTCACTTTAGCGTATCACTCCAGCGTAGTTACGGTAAAGAAACTACCTGGCGTACAAAATAATTCAGACTGGTATACGAAGGAACGCGATTGGGGCAAAATGTATACGCAATGTACACGTGCTACTTCCAGCTGAATGTCTCGTAACATATATATCCTCGCAATATCACGTTTCGTCGCCACTTTCACCGATTAAGGCCCACTAGCGAAACTGCGTTCTTGGAGCACATATTAAATTGCTAATGATGATCCTCCGCGCGAGCTATCACGCGGCCAGAGTTTGTGGCAAGCTCAGATGGAAAAGTACAGTGTTTCATCCATTAAACGCGCACAAAAAACACGTGCTCATTGTTATGTCGCCGGAGCGTATGCAATTGACCCAATTCTAGCGAAGCTAATTGCGCTCTTGGCATCCGAGCGGCGTATACACACACGCGCAACTTAGCAGTGTATCCGGCGACTTGGGCAAATGGGCCATCAAAGGGTGGCTCGGCAATTGCGCGCCGTTATAACCTCCTCGCTGGCTTTTCGCTCACGGGAGCTCCCGAGTTATGCCATAGCGGCATAGCCGTAATAGAACGGCATTTCTTGCTCCCTTTTATGCCCCGTGCGCACAGCAGTGCTTTCGTCACCCAAAGCGATCTTTTTTTTTTGTTTGTTGCGACATTGGGTGTAAGACTTGAAGCTCTCCACTCATGTCAGAAGTTTAACGGTGCCTTTACGTTAGAAGTGCACGACCTTGACCTGGAAGGGTGAGGCATTCAATTTGCCTAATTTACGATTTCTAACCTTGAAAACACATTTCTTGTAACGAAAGCATCAAGCTTTATGAATTTGTCACACTTATCGTCAAAAGGCACTTTTTACGGTACGTGACTGTTTTTATCTTGTTCATTTTTATAAAAATTAGGAACTATTTGTGTCGTTTGTTATTTTGAAAATAAAACGTAGATGTCTAGCCAATTTAACAAGAAGCATCTGATCAAATATGATCGTTCTTGTTCAAACTTATTAGATAAGCATGAGATTGTTGTGGTCAAGGCAACAAGGAACAATGCCTTCAAATAATTTTATGGATGAAATTTGTTCCACGTTAGCTCTGCTAATCGTACTCACGCAGGCTTCATGAGTTAATTTCTTTTCGTTTACTAAGTATGCGCTCCTCGTAGTAATTGCTTCCGGATACATTGCTACTCTGGAGTACAAATATGTATTCTGAATGTGAAGGTTGCGCTCAATGTCTAGCGAAACTGTCATTCGCAAAGACTTTTGCAAATACATTCGCGCCATATTCTCATGACAGTACAGTGGGTCGACCAGAACAAATGGTTGCTACTTAGCTACAGGAAATGTCCAGTTAATTAAGATATCGTAATGAAGGCAATAACAATACATAACTTAGTCCCGACTCAGCCCCAGAGCAGCAACACCCATAGCCTGCTCTCACTGACACTACACATTTCCGCTGGCAAGGATCGGAACCTGATTCCGGAACCGGAAGCCAGTGCCCAGTGGGTGGAAGTGAGGAAGAACAACTTCGAGAGAAAGTAAGCGTGGGCAGTTTCAAAGTACCGGGTCACCGAGCTTACCGATCGCAGCGGTGCTTCGCGGCTCATCCAGCATCCAAAACACAGCGACGAAGACGCCGAGCAGACGGACTTGCATTTTTGACAGCACGTCGACTTTCGCTTGTGTTCTAGTGGAGGGTTTCGGTTGTCGCCGCTGTGCGTTGGTGGTGAATGCACCTTCGAGTTTCTCGTGGTACTCTGGTCTTTAGGGGACTCGGTGGTGTATTTAAGCATGGGCACCATACAACGTCTCCTAGGTTGTCCTTCCAAATGTGCGATGTACACACTGGCTCAGTGTTCAACGCACGTTGCACGAGCGCGCACCGCGCTCGGGGTCTCTGCGAGAGGGAAGAGGTTTTCATTGACCCATTTTTTCTCTACGATATCGGCAATGGAACATGACACTCACTTCCATAGCCGCAGCATATTGCTCGCGCCGATTTGTCCCCCCTCTCCGGTTCCCGCCCCCTCTGAGCATCACTTTCGTATGGGCAACACTTTCGCGCGCTTCCGTCACCTCCTCCTCTTCGGTCCCTTCCCCTTTTCTTTTTTGTCTAGTTTTCGTTTTTATTCCTTGTTATCTTTATGATTACGCACTATACCTAGCTTTCTACATGCTCAGCTCTTCTCTCCCCTTTTTTCTTCTTTTTTTTCTCTCCGCAGTTGCGAGGTTGAGGCGGGTGGGAGAGAGACCGTCGGTGTCGATGACGACACCTCGTGAATCGACGCAGTCTTCTCTCCTTTCTAGTGCAATGGCGAGTGATTTCGTATTTTCGAGGGCGGCAGAATCGGTGGCGCTTGCGAAGGTCGCGCGAGACCTTGGCTGACCTCACTTCCGAGGCGCTTTCCAAAGGCCGTCCATGATCGATCATCAATGTGCTTGTTGCAGGACATGACTCTTCATGTTTTATCATGTTCGGGTGGAAAACCAAGCAGGCCTTCTAGCGTTCTTGTCGAGGCCCGCCCGTCAGACAGGTTCTTCTGTGCGGCCCCGCCGCGGTGATCTAGTGGCTAAGGTACTCGGATGCTGACCCGCAGGTCGTGGGTTCGAATCCCGGCTGCGGCGGCTGCATTTCCAATGGGGGCGGAAATCTTGTAGGCCCGTGTGCTCAGATTTGGGTGCCCGTTAACGAACCTCAGGTGGTCGAAATTTCCGGAGCCCTCCACTACGGCGTCTCTCATAATCATATGGTGGTTTTGGGACGTTAAACCCCCCATATCAATCAATCAGGTTCTTCTGTGCGAGTGTGTGCTGCTGACACTGAACCTCTCTAGTAGTAATATCTGGGGTTTCACGTTCCGAAGCCATGATATAACTAGGAGAGATGCATTAGTGCAGGGCTCCGAAATATTCTACCATCCGTTGTCTTTAATGCGCACCAACGTCGAGGCATTCAATTTTGAATGTACACAGGCCTCAAAAACTTTGCCTTCATCGAAATGCCACCGCTGCGGCCGGGATCAAAGAGGTGACCCGTGGGTGAGCACCAAAGCTCCATAATCACTGTTCCACCGTGACTGACTCATTGTGCAAGCGGGAATGAAGGAAAAACAGAGAGTGTTCATACCATCGCGAGCCCTGGCGGACCACCAATTATGAAGAGGAAGCGACAGCAAGCACAAGAAGAGAGACGGCGAAGACGGGCTAGTGTCAGACAGGTTATTATTTACATGGCCTCTGTAGGGTAAATAAAAGCCTCTTTTAACTATCTCGACGGAATCTAGTTCCTCTACAGCTGCTCTAAGCCATATATCCCACAGGAAGAACAGCAAGTTCTTCGACCGGCTGCCTACCCTATGATGAGAGGAAAGGTAAGCGGATAAAGGTGGTGGATCGGAAATGTTAAAAAAATAAGTAAACTGTGAGTAAAAAAGAAAAAGGAGAAGGAAAGGTGACTATAAGGCAAGGCTCAAAATCTGTTTCTAAAACCTGGAGCTCTTTAGCAAATATTCAGAGAAGCATAAAACTGTTCCAACAGAAGTCGGTTTTCAGTAATGTCTGGGTGAGAACGTCCATAATAGCATCACACGGGCAACAGTAGTTTTCTAGTCGTGATGTTCTCGATCAGCAGTATAGCCAATGAGTCATTTGATTTCCGTTATAACCATGGCATATCATTAACCATTTCGGACATTTTCTTTTGCGCTGTTATAGTATTGTTTGAACATGTCAATTAAAAAGAATCGAATGTCACAAACAGAAACAAAGTTGGACAAACTGCAACATAGTAACTATATAACGAAACTTTATTTCCATGAGTATTATCTACGGGCGATGTGGGTGGTGTACCTGATGCATTTTTTTTTCATAGACGTATCGTGGTACACAGCATGGGCTTGCGCAGAGTTCCGCATTTGGGGTGGCTAAATTTCGTCTTCCTCCCTCTCTCTGTTCGAAAGGAAAGAAGCTTCTTAGCGGAGGCAAAACTTAAAGCGAAGCGTTGAAGTCCTTCTCAGAACTACCTGCCTTTGATCTCCGGATTTACAGTGGTAAAAATGGGAAGTAAACAGCTTTCTGAACATTCAGTGGTCCTGGGCCACGACTATTGCCCAAATCTTGCACGGCCACTTGAACTCTAATATAGGAATAGTAATAGCCCACTAGATACAGCAACACAAAGAAAGAACACACAACCACACGCTTGGAGTTTTACCCTTCTTCTATCAAAGTGCCCGGATTGCCACATTGGAGAACTTTTACTCTAGGCAATGTCATATGTACGACTATGTAAATGTACATGGCGCGCTTCACACCCGTCAGAAGAGAGGGACAGGGTAATCACCCATTCCACTCCATGCCACTCTCGTGCGCACGCCTATGATGCAGTCACATGCTTGCACAGCAATTAGAAACTAAAGAGTATGAATAGCTAACGATGACGGAAGGGCATGGGTGTAATTAGCGCGTCCCTTACTTTTGCGCCCTCTCTCCCCTTCTCTTTCTGAACTTATTCTCTCGGCCATCAGGTTATTGCATCCTACGCCGGAGAAACCACCGCACGTGTTGCCGGAGCGAAGCAGATGAAAACGATGAAGATTATGAAGAAGATGATTGAAGAAAGTGCATGTCAATTCATGATGACGACGGCAGAGCTTCTTATGGCATGGCTTGTGCGTCCCCCTTGTCGTTGTGCGTAACCACCGGTGGCCTATACCCGAGAGAGCGGGTATGTGCCCCAAGGGATAGATGGGTATGTGCCACAGGGAAAGGAAAGAGACCACCGGGTGACTACGATCGCGATGAAAAGATGCGAGATGGCGGTGCTTGGAGTGTTCACTAGATGGACGGACGCATGGATGGACAGACAGACAAGCAGATGGTCGTACGCATGAACGTACGTGCGCACTGATGAATGGACAGGCGCACGAATTGACGGATGGATGCACCGACGAACGGATGGAAGCACGGATGGACGCACGGACGAACGAACAGACGCGCGGATGGACGCACGAACGGACGAAAGCAAGAATGAACGGACGGACGGAAGCGCGGACAGACTGATAGACGCTTCACCCCACTCCCCATAATTCACACCGTGGTATGTGATTTTTTTCAGGCACGACACACGGCAAATCTTCGGTAAAGGGGCTCTACTGTAAAAAAAAATAGTTTTTAGACATTCGCTTTGCACCAAATACTACATGTTTCAGTCACTGTTGTCCGACCAAGCCATATATTAAATGCGAAAAATTTCTTTGCGTACTTAAGGTACTTTTGCGTATCTATCTATCTATCTATCTATCTATCTATCTATCTATCTATCTATCTATCTATCTATCTATCTATCTGTCTGTCTATCTATTTATCTATCTATCTATCTATCTATCTAAAGATAGTGGGGCACATACCCGAGTAGCATGGGTCACAGGTATGCGTCTATGTGCCACAGGTGTTTGACAGTTTATATCTACCCAAGAATGGTGAGTCATACATGGGTGATTTCAGTGCGTGAACGTTAAAAAAAAAGCTGGCATCTACAGCGTTGACCCGACGAATGCAAGGAATAAATGTCAGAGTTCCGGAAGAAATCGAACCCAAGCATCCTGCGGGGCAGGGAAGTATTTTCTACCAAAGAGCCACGCCAGGTCTCGGAACTGCTTTTCAAACAGGGCCTATGTAGGCGTAACGTTCGTGAAACCCCAATTGTAGTATCAGTGCTGGCTATCCCATTTTATTGACATTATATATGTACTGGTGTAGTACATCCTTCATATAGGTTTAACGTCAGTAGTTGTTAAGCTCCATCCACTGATGTTTATTTACTACGGCTGCCACCCTGCGAGTACAAGAACTAAAGTGTAGGCGATCACTTCTGGCGTTGCTAATACACCTGTTGTTGTTGGCCTCATTACTCAACCGTGAACAAGTGGTTATATGGAACATATGCTACTGGACGATACCTGTTTTTGGCGTTATTTTGTTACGTCCCGCTCATTAAAAAAATTACTACACAGTCACCTTCTCTCAACATGCTTCGCATAACTTCGATTCTCAAGGTATACGTTGGATTCGCCAATTTTTTTCATCCTTTTTTTTCTTGATGAGCTTCCTCCAAATGAAGGTTAGCATAGAGTAAGATTCTGCTAACTAATGGAATTGCTATCTTGCTATCAGCTGCATTCTTTTTCTTTTTCATTTAGTAGTTGTGGTATTGTCGATCCGCAATCGAATTTCAGAGTTGTCTGAATGCGGAGGATAAGTCCTCTGATATTGGTCTCATATTTTATCTTTTTCTTTATCTTTAGCCACCATGATATGTTTTGGCCGCGGAGCTGAACTGCGTCCTATATCATATTATGCATGAAGCGAGACGTGCAATATTGTCGTCAGAATGTTAAACCAAAAAAATATTCACGCAGCATGTTTTGCACTTTATTATAACGTCAATATCATTTACGGTTTATGAAGTTTGTTAAAAAGCGTGAGCGTTAGGTGCAACCACACGGAAGCAGTCGTTTCAAAGGCACGGCCTTTCCAACGCCGATGCAGTGCCCTCCGGTCGGCGTACCGGCACACCTTGATACGCAAGGGCGGGTTCGTGACCGCCAATACGTCTCATCGAGGCCTTCTCTGTTTACACACGCTCACTGCACACACGGGCAGCGTTTCGCAAAAGCTTCAACCTCGAGCTCTGCTGCTACCTTGTGCGGGGAGACCCGGAGCCCGGAAAGCTAGCTAACTTCCGTGCTTCGTCAGCAACCTTAGTTGCATCCACTGCAAAGGTTAATATACTAGATTTACCTCGCATTTCTAAATGCTCAGATTTGTTAATTATGTGAGTTAAGGACGTCGTGTTAACGTTAAGGTTGTTTCACATGCCACGATTGCAGCGAAAAACAAAAAAAAACCGTTGCATTCGCTACATTAGCGCTGTTTGCAGCCGCTGCTAATGTTGGTTTCGTTTGACATGCACTGCAAATGCTCCGCGATTTTCGCTCTGTGACTAGAGTGGGGAGTTCTTACCACCGTTTCTTCAGGTATACACGAATGTGATGTAATAATCTGTGAATTTTGATATATTTAGGTTTCCTATAACGGTAACGATGGGCCCGCTTCTTTCGCCATATGAGAACACTTTTCAATCTGAATTCATTTTAAAATGCACAGCATCGGCCATTACCAAAACAAACACGTCGACCCGATTTCAATGGCTGGGCCAGGCCGCCGCTATTTCGACGGGTCCCGACGAAAAATTGCTCTCGTCGCTGCGATCAGAGGGAAAATTTTCTACATGTTGGTAGCTCGCCGAAGACCGCTCTGGCGGGGTGCGAACTGCCCTTTTTTCCGCAGCGAGCGGATTCGCAGCCTGAAAATCGTTGCTTTTTGTGTCATTTGAAACGTCCTTTATGTTGACGTACATGTAAACGGAGCTCCTTCATGTTGCGTTCTGCCAAACCAGATTTTACACATGTAAGCCGGCACTTGCACAATGGTCTCTTGGGCAATAACAGTTTTTGAAACTTTTGGAACGTTGCCACACAACAAAAAATTGCACCAACATAGTGCTTAGCCAGGGTAGCTTGCTTTCTACGTAGATGCTGAGTCACTGCATGCTAGGTTGTCATCTCCGGAGTAGCAGTTCGTTGTCGACGTTGCCGTACCGGCACAGGTGAAAGCGTGTTCACCTTCTTTTTCATCTATGGCAGAAAGATAATGTGTGTTCTGGAATGCGCATAATCTTTATCGTCATCAGCGTCATCGTAATCGTGAGCGCTGATAACACACAACAACGAACGGCATCATCGCCACCGTGAGCATGGTCAACACACAACACCGGACAAGCCTAGACCCCACAGGGTACTTCATCCCTAAAAACTAAACTGAAACAAACCTTGTCACCCAGCTGACTCCGCCATCGTTATGGCTTGGCGCCACCGGAGTGAAGCTGCCTTCATTAAAGAACAGGAAAGAGTTTTATGCTGAGGCTTACCAAGACTTCAATGACGTATATCCGTCTCGAATATCATCCTAAATGTTCTTGTCATCCTGAACCTAAGCACGTGTTTTGCTACCTCCGCCAACTGCTTAAACCATAGAGAACCAGGACCAAGAGCTCCTCAAGGTGCCCAGAGCAGCTTCTTTCTTGTCCCTTACTATTGTATGAAAATTTTTGTAATGGAAATAAAAAAAGAATGAAAGAAAAAAATGGAATTGGTAAAAGGCACAGTAACGGATGACAAAAGAAAAAAAAAACCTAGATTAAAACGTCCTTCCATAGGGAATCGAACACGCGACCTCTCACTCCTCGATGATAAGTGCTTGGTGCTCTATATCCTCGTGCTTTTTTTTATTAGCTCTATTCACAATGCTATTAATGCCCATACACAACTCTACAAGTACGTCTTAACTTATCACAAATTTTCACTTGGTGCTCTTCGTTGGTACGGCTTGGCGTGGTGCAGTGGTGTCGCCGTTTGGGAGCGCTGAAGAGCATAAATAGGCTTTATAAATAGGAAAGATTCAACGGCGACGCAGTAAGGGCGCGAAGATGGCAGCTACGAACGCTGGCTGCTCAAACGTCGAGGAGTCGCCCTAGATCGACTTATTTCATTTTTTGGGGGGAGGAGGGTAGTGGTTTTGAAACGATCAAATGAAGAGAAAAGTGAACCCTTTAACTGTCGGCATCAAAGTGCGACACCTCAGAAGTGGTTCACAAAAAAACGAATAACGAGGGCATTATATATCAGCTTTAGGACAAGTGAGCGGAGACGACGAAAACAAAACGGCACTCCCGAGTTGTCGATTTCGAATTTTAACCATACAAGCATTTTTAAAATTTTATACCTTACCGGCAAGAAGATCTCAATATGCTTTTATCGCAAACCGAGACGCCTTCTTTCTTGCTCATTGGAAACGGTTTCACACACCTCAGATAATGTTTGTACAAAAGAATCTACAAAGTATAAATGTGAACATTAGAAATGTAATTGAGACTAACGACTCAAATTGTCATGGTATAATTGAGTATGATGATATATTCCCCCAAAGCGCCAAGTTACAATCTCAAATTTTTAAATAACGTATTATTAGATTACTTGGAGCATGCAGAAACTAAAAATATAATAGCCACAGATGCTTCAGTAAATAAAAGGCAGGTGTAGGCATTTCCTCTGATTCGCTTGACTGGTCCTATTCAGTGAGACTGCCTGATTTTACTCCATTTTTTGAAGCCGGGCTCGTGGCGATTATTTTAGCTCTTCGAAAACTTCGTCAAATCAAAACAACGCAGTCATAATGACGGATTCTCTTTCAGTTTGTGCAGCTCTGACAGCTTAGGAGAACTCTCAAATTCTAAGCACATTCAAAACATTAGTACCCCCGCAGTTGGGACTCCTCAGGTTACTATGGGTTCCGGGACACTGTAAATTAAGATTAAATGAACTGGCGGATTCCTTAGCACTAGCCGCACTTGATGGGCCAGTTTTATTCATACTGCCAGATGTCTAATATATTACGGCAATAAGATGTCGAATATCAGCAATCTCCACTGATACGATAGAAAAAGTAACTACATGGACAGAATATAACCACCTCAAGTTTCCATGGTCACCCCACTGGAGCCAGTCCAGAAAGCTCGAAGATTTAATTACTAAATTGCGATGTCGTGCCCCCCCCCCCCCTAAACCTGTATCTACACAGAGCTGGTCAGACAACATCACCCCTCTGCGCAATCTGCGGAGAAATGGAATCACTAGAACATTATTTTTTGGTATTGTCGCCGCTATGCTATACTTTGAAAAAGGTTACTAGTTATTCCATTTCTGAAAATAGGCGTTAGATTGACGGCGGAAACTGCACTAAGCTTTGGTGCCTCAGTTTTGGGACATTGTCACAGTGATGCTTTCAATGCCGTTTGCGATTATGTTTAGGCAACCAAGCGTACACCTTTGTGGTCTTCAATCAAAAAATTATTATTTATGACTCCTCAGGGCAAAGTGAAGTAAACGCGGCTGAGTAGTAATCACACCTGAAATCTCAGAATTGCTCAACTTGACTTTTCTATTTTTTTCTCGTCTGCTCTCTTTTTATGTGGTTTTTCTTACATTAGTCATATTATAATACGAATTCATGACGCATAGTTAAAATCATCCCAGAAAAACTGCACTACACTTTCTTGGCCAATCCACCTGAGTGGGTATGAGCCACCATCCCAGGGAAACAAGCAAACATACTAGAGCTTTGAGCTCGTAACCAGGCTGCTGCATTTCAGTGTTCTGGAACTGCAATAAAAGAAATCAAACAGATAGAGAGGAAAACAAACATTTGGAGATGGTTAGAGAAGTCCGTGAATGGGGCCCTGATAGGGAAACGGTCGTCGAAGAGAGGACATCGCGGACGCGACTATCATAAGCCATGAAATCCGCCAAGCATCTCCTCATTTTCTTTTCACTTCGTGTTAGCGTGGGACACCATGGCGTGGGGTGACTGGTTGTCGGAGTAGGGCAGCTTCTTTGCGCGCCTGTGGTGTATCTTTGCCGGCCACAGCTTCGAGTGTGACAGCACCGACTGATATAATCGCTGCGCTAAGTGCCGCAGAAAGCCAACAATGTCGATACGTGAATCTCCTGTCTTGGTGGTGCGATACAGAGGTCAGCGGCACATGTAACGACTGCCCGCATTCATGGCTTAATCTACAAATTTCTGCCTCCCGTGTAGCTGAAGCCCAGTTAGTGCATGCGTCTGCGCAGGCACAGGTTACCTTATTACCGGACGTGGAAACCTGCCAGTTTTCTGGTAAGTCGATGACACTGTGTAGGGGATATCTACAACGATCGAGTATTTATTTTGTGCTCGTTCATGCCATATTTGAGCGGGATTAACTTCATGCTGAGCCCAGGTGTATGTTAACTACTTCCATCTACCCAACGGTTGAAACATAATCACGGGATCACGGGTTTGTTGTCGCGACAGAGGTTTGCCACTAGACGTCAAAGTCAGTGCATCCACGTCAGAGGTATGGCTGCCACGTATACCTGTACACATGGTACAAGTGCTCGTATATTAATGCACAATAAACAAAGACCTACTTCTGGGAGGACACGTTTTCCTTTATGGTTATACCGATTGCCTTGATGGAGGGATCCAACATGTTTTTTTTTCTTTTTTTTTCGGAATATTCAACAACGATGGGGAAACATCCAAAAAGCAATGTTCGAACAATGATGGACAGTTTTTACTGTTTCATTAATCGAATTGTCCAGCTTCACTCAGATCCAGCTTCTACTGGACTATCAACTCTACAAGGATCCCTTCATGAATTGCGCTTTAGTGTTAAAGCTCCAGTGCAGACAAAATGAACGTGCCATAGATGTACTAATTAAGACACAAGTGTCTTGCGTCGCGGTTGTGTTGGGAAAGAAGTTGCCGGATGGTCAAAAGTTGCTAAATTTACACAGCTCTTGATGATGATGATGATGATGATGATGATGATGATGATGGATAAATTTTTGTTTTGGTTCAGAGAAGACGCAGAGGAGGCCCCGCACCGCCCACACAGCTCTTATCTGAAATAAATACAGGATTCGCGTTTTCAGTAAAAAAACTGAACATGTACTGATGTAATAAAGATTCGTTTATAGTTTTCTTCAATTACTCGACATTCGGTTAGTTCTAACGTTATTTCAGGTCTCTTAAATCCCGAATCAATGAGCTGTAGTAGAACTTTAGTAGCGTGGTTTTGTTTCTTCGTTTGTTGGTTGAAAGGAATCGTTCATGTTTGTGAAGAAAGTTCATGAACATGATATGAAGTGTTGCGCTAAATTTTAGGTATGTTTTAAAATTCTTGTCTTAATATTGAAAAAATAAACTATCTGAATACTATTATAATCGCACCCGATTCGTATCCGTATTCGATTAGGTTCTAAAACTTTTCATTCGCACGCCCCCCTAGGCGTTAACATCACTGCTTATAAGATATTAAGCCGTCAGCTCGATTTCTAATATCAGTGTGGCGCGCTTGTACCAACGTTTCCATTCAGTCGTCCTGTAGAGATGCATGCGCACGAGCATGTTCTGTCAGCCAGCACTAATAAACACAAACAAACTGGTGTATGCACCTTGTCACATTCATGTTCTGAGCGTAAGTTTCCACGTTCCCATGTCCTGGATATGCCTTTGGAGCTCAGTCTTCCTGCTGGAAAAAGCTGAATCGGGATCGTTGCTATTCATAGCGTAACGGCCTGGCTCGCAGTATACCGTCTGCACGCATGAGACCTTGTCGGGAGGACTGATTCATTGCTGCGTACAATGATGCTGCACGCGCGTTTAGTAACCTACTTTTATTGGCGTCACTTCTGGAAAAGTGCAGGTGACGCACGGATGGCTACACTGAGACAGCCTTGTCGTTGTTGATAAGAAACGATCGATACAACTCTTTCCTAGAAAAGCAGAGATGATTGCTGGAGAAGGAAAGGTTCTGCCACCACCTCTAGCTTGTCAGTGGTAATCCTGATTTAAAACACAAAAAAACAACAGCAAATTTGCAGATACAATCTCTCCTGTTTCGCAATATAAACCCACTCAGAAAAAAACGCCACTTTTGGTACTTTTCTTGTGAACCGGCTATCTTTTGGGGTGTAAAATTGACTCGTATAGTTACATTGAGCGAAAATGAAATGAAACCAGTTGTTTGAATATTTCTATTTGCAGCGGAAGCTCAGGGAATATGGCTTTTCGATTCTAAGAAAGAAGGCGAGAGTTCATACCTCAAAAGCGCTGATTTTTTTCTTCGGATTTTTCCGATGAGAGTGAGAAACACCACTTCTCGTGTACTTAGCTTTAAGAGCACGAGAACGGAACATACATGGTCGAAATAAGTGCGGATTGATACGCTGTGGCATAGCTTCTAATGATGTCACCACTTTGTGAAACGATAGCTAAAATTGTATTACCTTTTTGTAAATTTTAATATTTTTAAGAGTGAAGGCTGTTTTAAGTCAGCCGTAATTTGTGTGTGTCTTGCCTATCAAAAAACTATCATAATCTTAAACGTGTATGTGTCAGAAATACCGGGTAAATCTCGCCAATCACCATTGGTCCACTAGAAGTGCTCGAGAAATGGCCGCCAAGTGAGGGCGGTAAGCCGAAGATCTAGACTGTATACGTACAACGAGAGAATATTATAGGGAAAGGGAAAGGCAACAGCGCCTGGGAGAAGACTGCGAAGAAGACCCGAAATGGCACAGACGAGATGCCCCTATACGAGAGGTGCGAACGCTTGCTTTCAGTTCGAGTTTTTGTCGCTGGATCCGTGTCGTGTGTGTGACTGACAGTCATTTACATCGAACTCTCTCTGCGCTATAACTGAAAAGCTACGTTGAGGCAACCTAGCATCAACTGGCCAAGGCCTACAAACAACCTATAAAAGCAATCAAGTTAGTCTTCAGAATCGTCCAGCTTCGCTGTTTGAAGGTTTGGGTGCCGTAGTGCTAGCTTCGCAATTTTTCAGTATAACGTTAACATCTCTTCTCTTCAACGAAATAAGCGTCATAGGTGAGAGAGACAACTAAAACATTCGCCTTGTGTTCACCTTGTCATACAGATTAAGTGATGTGAGCCATCATATTATTGACTGACGAGGTTCGTATAAATAAATGTAATATCGAATTACTATTTCACTCCCTCGGATGTACGGAGGGAACGCATCAAACACTTGGGCTACTGTAGAGAAGTTTTTTGCCAATTGGTATGTACCAGCTGAAACGTTTAGTAAAGCTGAAAACGTACCAGCTGAAAACGTTTAGTAAAGACGCTTCCGGGAAAGTTTCGTCGTCTCTTTCTTGCATATATATATATATATATATATATATATATATATATATATATATATATATATATATATATATATATGAAAGTAGATGCGCTTTCACATAACAACTGTTTATTGTGCCGACGTTTCGACAGGAACCCTGTCATTTCAAGACATTATGCCTTGAAAAAGACAGGGTTCCTGTCGAAACGTCGGCACAATACACAGTTGTTATATGAAAGCGCATCTACTTTCATATTTATAACCTTGCGGCAACCGAAGTTATTATTCTATATATATATATATATATATATATATATATATATATATATATATATATATATATATATATATATCTATATATATATATATATATATGTGTGTGTGTGTGTGTGTGTGTGTGTGTGCACGTACATATAATACGAAAAGCATAATTGAACTTCTCCTGCCCCCTTCCAGAAAAATGTTTTCGCAACGTTACTGTTCGTTCTACACGCAACGGTATGAACCAGAGTTGAGTTGAATGTACTTTATTGGCCCAACGGATGTGCCCGGGGTCAGGCTGCGAGATATCCACCATTCGAAAAACATCTTTCGATGTCCTCGGGGATGGCTCTGGCCTGCTCGACAGTCCGCTCATGATCTTCGGCAGCCCCTCTGAGCAGACCGGCTTCCCATCGCTCAGCAAGGCACGTCGATTCAGAGGGTCGTTTGTTTGACGTCGTCCTTTCTCGTGGCCCGTCGTTGTGTCTTGTCCATTCCCATAGTATATGCGCCATGTCGGCCTGTCTGTTCTAGCATAACGGGCAGCGAGGTGACAAGTGCAGCGCTGGCCACAGGCGGTGCAGATGGTAGGGGTTGGTGAAAGTGCCCGTCTGTAGCCGCCTCAAACCAGGACGCTTCTCATTTTCACAGCGAAGATCTGCGTGCTGCGCCACGCCAGTACTGCCCCCCCCCCCCCCAAGTACAGCTACAACACCTACATCAGATGTTTAAGCACTAAACACAAATAGTGGAGTTATCACTGTAAAATACAGTTCAGTAATAACCACGGTTGGTGCAGCAACCCTAAAACCAGTGTCCCAGCTAAGCGATCCGATCCCGGAATTAGCATGCTACATTTCATTTGAAAATGTTATCGTACGACAGCAGTAGCCATTGAATATAATTGAAGCCTGAAAATTTTTATACATGTTGGTAAATTTGCGAGGAATTTCTATGATGGCTGCGCAATGATGCATTCATGGTATGTATAGAGTGGAACCAAAAGAGTGTTTTGGGGCTGTGCTAAAATGCATAATCAGTGTTTATATCCGGTAAGCGCGCGGATTACAGCAGAAACATCGATACGAGAAAGCGTTGAATCATTCTCTTTCCGCATGGCAAGTTTTCAAGTAGGTCCTGAGTTATGCAGCCGCATCATGAAACGCCCGAAAGTGGGAGACGCACCTTGACGTACATTTATCGGTGTCACTGTATCAAGGTTTGAATAAAACTGACGCAACAGCTGGCGCGAAGACACCACGGCCTCCGCTGCTGATCCGCCGAGACGCTTCCTGCATTCCTTTAGCGAGTCGTAAACAGCGCCTGTTTGAATTTTGATGTGCTACCGGCTTGTTTACCGCGAACGAATGGTCTCTTCGCCAAGGCCGTTTCGTTTACTCGGCTTTACGGAAGCTGAAGTCAAGCAGCATAAAGTGCGCGCCCAGGGGCGTGTCGCTCGCTACACAAGCATACCTATTCACATAAGTTTTCGGGATGTGAGACTTCTGAGAGAGCTCTAATAGTTAGATCACCGTCCCAGTCTGAGATTTAATATTTATAGCGGTGTAAATATGCACTTCTAAACTATAAGGGCTGCTGAGCAGTTATCATCAATCCGGTAACAGTTTACGCATGTTTGCGTTTTTAAATTTGGTGAAATGGTTGTCTGAACATTATACGGTATACTCAAAGTACATTCCAAGGCACATATATTTGTTGACACGAAATAAACACTCTTGTTGTTAAGCAGCATTTTGTCCTGTTGTATTTCTTCTCTCCTATACCAATGCTGCTTTTTATGATGAATCCATGCCAACAAGCTCGGGCTCTTACACATTACGTTATAATTAGAAATGCGACAAAACTAAATACGTGGCTTGGCTTCAACGCCCGATGTATTGGGCGTCACGTGCATGCTCATGTTAGGGCGTCACCTTCTCCGGACCCAACCATGCGAGGTCATGGCTTCAAGTCAAGGAATATTTCTGAATGCATGGGTTAGCATAGCTTTACGTGTTGGTAGAGCTCTGTCGTAGATTTTATTGTGAAAACTCACAGGGTTCTTTTTGCATTCACGTAAGACGACTGGAAGGCGAGAAATGTGGCATTTTCCTTCTCATTCGTTGTATTGATACTGTCCCGTCCCCCATCCGGAGGTGTTCCGCAAGTACCGTGGCTTTGTACTGCCTTTAGCGACGGAAGCATTGCAAGTTTTCGGCATTTCAGCCAGTTTTGTCATTTCCTTTTTTTTAATCAGTCCACCTTCATCGAAGCGTCGATGTCGTGAGATAATGTCGTAATGACTGCAAGACCACGTCTCAAATATCAATCATCTGTGACCTCATGAGAATGACGTCATCACTTGATTTTTGTTTAGCTCGTGTTGACGCCTTCCTACGCGGCACGCCGACGCCTCCGATGGTCAAGTTTGCGTTTGATAAGGCACCTAGGGTTTGAATTTTATGTATACACTTTGAGAGGCCCTGCAACACATTTTGAGCATGGTCTGAAAACGCTGTCGATTGGTAGTCAAGGCTCCAGAGAACATATGAGCCGGATATTAGAGCGCAGCTTGGAGCCTGTAGTTTGAAATAAATTCACAACCTCAGCCCGAAATCGCTTTCTCTTCTCTCGTGAAATGACCTAGTATACCCAAAATAATTGCGTAAAAGCCGTTGTATCAGACATTGGCTGACTTGAGCATGGCGCGCTCGTTCGTTACATGGATGGCCGTGGGAGGTCATGACTTGTCCACACATGGACGGCACGCGTGTTTTTTTTTTTTTCCTTGCCATTCCTCTTTGTTTAGTTTTCAGCGCGCTGATCGGGACGAGGAAAGAGAGGGCGATCGCAGGGTAATACAAATCTTTTCAACTCGGCTAGTTTTGGCTGGATTCTAAAGAAAACTGCGGTGGTGAATTCTTGAGGGAAAACGCTTCTTTTTTTACTCCATTAAATGGTTCTTTGAGAAAGGGTTGCATGGCACATTTAACTTGCAAGGGGAAGCGTGGACAATGCCAGCGGTGTGCAGCGTCGGCAGATAGAACACCCAAACATTTTCAGATGGACGATGTGTAGCGAGAAACCGTGCTTAGCACACACAGCTTAGTGCGCTTACAATGATCGCTCGTATCCTATGCGCATGGGTTTAAAGCTTTTAAGATAAGTTAAAAGGAATTAAGATACCACGAGCTAAAATGATATTTTAATACCATGAGTTAAGATGTTTTGGCACCTGCACATGTAGCATTAGCCACCACCAACGTGTTCTATACGCGAACGATTGCGCAGAGTGAACGCTAAGATTAGCGGATTTCTTTTTTCCCGAGGCTCAGATTGGGGTGTCGTCCAATACGTCTTTCCTTCTATCCTTGCTTTTGAACGCCTATTATGCTACGCTTCAAACGTTTCAAGCTATGTAAGTTTTGGTGCATTGATCACAAGTTTTCCCCGCCACGGTGGTCTAGTGGCTAAGGTACTCGGCTGCTGACCCGCAGGTCGCGGGATCGAGTCCAGGCTGCAGTGGCTGCATTTCCGATGGAGGCGGAAATGTTGTAGGCCCGTTTGCTCAGATTTGGGTGCGCGCTAAAGAACACCAGGTGGTCTAAATGTCCGGACCCCTCCATTACGGCGTCTGTCATAACATGTGGTGATTTTGAGACAATAAACCGCACATATCAATCAGATCAATTCACATGTTTTTATGAGTGAATTGTTCTAGGCAGATAAAAGAGTAACAACATATTAGGAAACTACCAAAAAATGTGCGTCCTGAAACAAACATGCTGGTTATTCATTGAGTAGATGTATGTTGCTGCACACCTGTAGGTCATTTCTGAAACCGTAATTTTTGTTACCTTTATCATAGAGATTAGCGTAAACCCTGTCAGGCATTTCGTTTTCTCGTGAATATTTAGTTTCTGCTGCAATATCCATACAAATGTTATTTTCAGGCATATAGCAAATACATTTAAGGCATAAGCCATTCGAAGCTAGCATTTCTTTTATGCCCATTCATTGAAGCTTTACAAATGATTACTCTCCGCACCTTAAAAGTATCCTTGAATTTTGAATTTTTTTTTATTTTGACCCAGCGTAGGGTAGCCAACCGGACATGTGCCTTGTTAACCTCCCTGCTCCCTGCTTTCTCTCTCGTTCTTGCTTGCAGATACATAAAGGGCAAAAAAATGGCGCTCACTCAGACTCACTCATGAAATATATATATATATATATATATATATATATATATATATATATATATATATATATATATATATATATATATATATATATATGCTCCAGAAATTTTCCTTGATGGACTCACTCCGATAAAGAACCACTATCATTTTCCTCAGCCAGACTCAGGCTCATCGAAATATTACTCACAAGGACTCACTCATACTCAAACTAACGGCTGTATACCTGAGTCTGAGTGAGCCGACCCCTGGGATTATTAGCGTAAAATTGGCTTTTTGGAACATCTTGTCAATACTCTTTTGCGTCCATATCTCAGGCAATCAGGGCTCTGCTTGGAGCTTCTTGATCCCGTGCCTCCCTGCCTTCTCTCTTGTTCTTCCTCCTCCATACCTTCAAATTTGAGATACCAGTGATTACAGTCCAGTAAAAATATTTCATTGTAAAAGAATACTCACACGATATATTTCTATTGAGAATTCACGGGAAAGAGTTTTTGGGGGTGCATTTTTTTAGGGAGGGGGGAAGGGTCATGACTCCTTTCTTTTTCCTCCGTAACTCATGCCTCTAATCAATAAATACTGAGCTGGCATATGAACACTGGTACTCTGAACTATGCTTGAGTCGGCGTGAGTGCAAACGGGAGCCGAAGTAAGGTTGATAGTAACGCTGAAGTTGAGCACATAAAACCACAGCGGCGAAAAAGTTCAGAGTTGACTCCCCCCTGGGGAGTGAACTCAAAATGGGACGATCGGACCCCTCCCAAACAGTGCTGTTCCATGTAGGGAGTTTTTCCCTTTGTCGTGGAATTTTCGCCTCTCATTTTGAGCCAAAGGGCAAAAAGGAATCTTCGCGATATTACACAGAATTTCGGGAGAGAGAGAGAGAGATAAAGATGCAAGGAAAGGCAGGGAAGTTAACCAGATGCACATCCGGTTTGCTACCCTGTACTGGGGAAGGGATAAAGGGGAGAAAAGAGGTTGCGGTAATTGTTCAATTTCCTAATGGTGACCGATAATTAGCTGTCACAGTGCGCCTTCGCCTGCTGTAATCAATTTTGACCCATGCACCACGCAAGCCTGGTCCTTGAGATTTGTTTCTGATATTTACACGGAGCGATTTCTGGTTCACTATCAGTCTTCGACATGAAGTCCACAATGTGCAGTGCACTAACAGAATATAAATTACTAAAGTCATGCTTTTGTTGTGCAGCAGTGGAGTGGCTAGTCGTGATTTCAAAAGTCGCCAGTACGTCAGACACGTGTAATTAGAGTATGTGTGAGCGTGGTTGGGGGTGAAAATTAGCACTGCTGTGCAGGAAAATATGCTGGGAATTTCGTCAAGGTTTGCAGGGAATAATCCCCGAAATAGCGAGTTTTCATGTCTCTGAATGTGAATTCTTCGGCGTAGTACGGAACATCACTACTCCCAAAAATGAAACCTTTTGAAGCTCCCGACCCAATGCTACCACCGTGCACAGCATTGCTTTTTGCTCAGCAATAGCAACGTTTGCAGGCGGGGGCAGAGGCGATGTATTCACGATTCCTTCATAGTGAGGCGACGTCCCGCACTCACGCAAGCAACGTCCACACAGTCTCCGCAACCGCAATGAATAGATTCGGTGGGTATCAATGCACAAAAAGCTGCTGCGCGCATTTTCAAACATGCCGCGCTACCTATGAAGAGCAAAGCGAACCATTACACAAGTGGTGCCACCACGCCTTTCTAGGTGGCAGCAAAGCAGCGAAACATCGTCTTGGTCTCTCGCACTCGATCAATACTACGGAACCTACCAACGGATATTTCAATACATAGGAGGACCTAATTGTTAACAGGGTCTATAAGCATCACACCACCTCAAAAGTAAGGCCAGGTATTTACTGCAGTCGTGACTGCGGCTCTAGCGCTTCAAAATGAATAGCCGCCCAATGAAAAAAATGGTTTTTAGAATAACGTTTTGGATTACGGCTGGTTAATCTTTGCGTCAGCGTTCGTTACTACTGCTCATACGTCGTACGCTATCATACAATCATTTTTTATCATACTCAACGAATAATAATTCTGCTTGCCCTATTCTAAAGCTGCCTAACGAGATATAGTGTGCGAACCTGCCCGTAAAAACAATCTCACACTATGAATTTCATAAGATTGTAGGCTTAACACTTGGCGCCAAACTAACAGCAATGTGTGTTAGTTTTAAGCTAAAAAGTAAGACTCTCCAGTTCTTAAATTTTCTAGTTTATATATCTGTAAATACAGCTTAATTCCATTTTCTTTGAAAACCACAACAGTGCCGCCAGTCACAAATTTTCGTCAACAGAGCCTCATCAAGCGTGAGGCCCACGGGATGGCTTTATGCTATCCCTTAGTAGTGTCCCTAGTCTTCTAAATCGTTATGCACTATTTCTAAACGCACAAGCTTATTGACCTCCCATAGAAGAGCACATCACACTCTAAATAGTCGAACATTTGTTCTAAATCAATTCTCAGCCTGGCCTTCTCGCGTGCTGATATGTGTCCGGTATGGATTAATGTTCTCTTGTAGCAGACAACACAACAAAGTACTACCAGAATGTAGAACAATTTTTCTAACCACACAATCAATCATTCTGATTAGTTAAGGACCAGTGACATCAACTTTACACGCGTTGCGTCTGTTGCGCCAACGTGTAGTTAACAACTGCCCATTCGCGGCGAGAGAGAGACAAATCACTTTATTTGTCCCGTCTTAAGAGAAAGTGGCTGCGAGAAGCTGAGGGATCCTACACGCGGTAGGCCTCACCTACTACCTGAGGATAGCCTCCTGAAGGCCGGGTTGTAGCAGTGCGGCATGGCAGCCTTCCACAGCTGCTGACTACTTATTTGTTCACGAAGGCCCGGGGGAGGGGAGTAATTTCAACACTGCCACATAGTGTGGTTAAGGTCCGCTTTCTTGACCGTACAAAACTTGCAGTACAAATTAGGGTAAATTCCAGAGTAAATTTTGCGGCGTAAGGTGGGCGAGAGAAAAGTTTAGACAATTTAGAGTACTTGGTACTCTATACTATGGGAGAGCAGTGAGCCGTCTCTCTTTAAAAGCGACAAAAGAGCTCTGAAGTGGTTGTTCCTATTGAATAATGTGTAGGGTTGGCACCACTGCCGCGGGTATAGAATAAGTGAGTAATGAAGAAATAATGCTGAACACTTATAGTGCCAGATTGTATACAATAATGAGGCCATCCGAGGTACGCAAGCCACACACGTATTTGTATGCGCTGTTTTTCGATAAGTGATGTTCTCTGTATTGTCAGCTTGTCGGCAATCAGATGTTTTTGATATGGCCATGTTATCTTTATTTGAGGTTACTTCTCGTTGCCAGATTTCAGTCTATCCGTCATGTAGTCTATCAATTCACGACTGTCGTTTCTGCCAACAGGTACTTAAGGGCACTAGAAATGAGCATTTTGCAATGCGATGGAAAGCAAGAAAGAAAGAAAGAAAGAAAGAAAGAAAGAAAGAAAGAAAGAAAGAAGAAAGAAAGAAAGAAAGAAAGAAAGAAAGAAAGAAAGAAGAAAGAAAGAAAGAAAGAAAGATAAGCAGTAGGTCAGGCACGACCACGTAGGATCTTCGCAGGCTCCTCCAGATATCAGGAGAGATCCTGCATTTTGAATATTTATATTACACGGGGATAGCTTATTGCTTTCACACATAGGAGAACACGGCACTCTAAATCATCGTGAACTGGCACGCGCTGTCTTCTTCCTCATCACCATTTGTTCTTCTTCTTCTACTTTGCTCCGAGTACACGATTTCGGCGGTGCAAAATACAATAAACTGATGTGCGAGAGAGTGAGTTCAGATAGAGAGAGAAAGAAAAGAAGATATCAATGAAGAGAAAAATAGAAAGATTTAAAGAAAAGATAAATTCTTGACGAGGCTGAATTCAAATCCGTGTTACCACGATCAGAAGGCGAGCGTATTAAGCATTGTGCTATGATTATATTAATAATAATAATAATAATAATAATAATAATAATAGCCACAGCAGTACGATATGGTTATGAGAAAAACTGTCATGGAGGGCTCCAGATATTTTGGCAAGCTGGTGTTGCTTAATGTGCACCTAAATCGCACAGAACGCGGGCCCCTAGCGTTTCGACCCCGTCGAAATGCGGCCACATCAGACGTGGTCGAACCCGGGATTTTCGGATCAGCAGCCGAGCACGGCAACCACTACACCAACGTGACGGACGCTGGGTTATCCAGGCGCTCTAGCAGAGCATCATATATAGCTTTGTGTAGTACATAAGTATAGGAAAGGGAAGAAAAATAGAAGCGAAGGGCAGCTGCAGAAAGTGGCGCGAGCGTGAAGAGGAGGAAAAACGAGAAGGAAGAGAGTAAAACATAGCATAGAAGCAATGAGAAAGCGAAAGAAAGTGAAAGAATAGAAAAAGAGTGAGTGGAACTTTCTTGTTGTGTCCACAACAGACACGAGTAAGCTAAACGTCATCTGAAAGAAATAGAGTAAAAGATTGAAACAAAGATGAAGCAAGCGAGAAAACGAAAGAAAGAAAGATCGAAAGAGCAAGAGAGAAAGGAAAGTGATTGAGGGTACCATACAAAGGAAAGAGTAAGGATGCGAAGCGAGAATGAGCAGGAGAGATGTGAGGGTCAGTAGTATTAAAGGGAGAACGGGACATAGTAAAGCATATCTTACACATCATGACCATGAAATAAACAGAGGGGAACAATTAAATATAGAAATATAAAGAAACACTGGAACGAGAAAGAAAAAAAGAAATAAACAGAGGAAGAAGAAAATAGAAAGAAAAAGGAAGCAAGCGAGAAAGAGAAATGGAGGTGGTAGAAAGAAAAACAAAGCAACACAGAAAAAAGAATACACAGAGAGGGAGAAAAATGAAAATAAGGTTCAAGGCAAAAAAAACTGGCAGCATATCCACGGAGTGAATCGTGGAGAGTGGGGCGAAGCATTCGTCCGTCCATTCGTTCTTGCTTCCGTCCGTCCATGCGTTCGTCTGTGTGACCATCCATGCCTCCATCCGCCCGTCCGTGCGTGTGCCTGTTCGTGCGTCCGTCCCTGCGTTCGACCATGCATCCGCCCCTGCGTCCGTTCATGCGTCCATCCATGCATCTGTCTGTGTGTTCATTCGTCCATCTATTCAACACTCTAAGTACCACCATCTCGCATCTTTTCATTATATATTCCCCATATAGAAGCACCGCCATCCAGCGGACATTCATATATATATATATATATATATATATATATATATATATATATATATATTTGAGCAGTATAACTTGCGTGTTAATCAGTGATACCCACCGCATACACGCTTGAACCCATCCATTTCTCACATAGAGTTTTCGTAACGTGACTAAGTCTCTTACGGAGGGGGATACAACGTTCGCAGGTATCTATGCACAATCTAGGTTACACTAGCAAAAGACTGGGTTGAGTGATGGATCATGGGAAATGCCTTTGTCCTGCAGTGGGAGTAGCATGATGATGATGATGATTATAATGATGATGATTAACTCTCCTAAGTACACGAACCAACGTTCCAAAACCATCATATGATTATGAGACACGCCGTAGTGGAGGGCTCCGGAAATTTCGGACCACCTGGGTTTTTTTAACGTGCACCCAAATCTGAGCACACGGGGCTACAGCATTTTCGCCTCCATTGAAAATGCAGCCGCCGCAGCCGGGATTCGATCCCACGACCTACTACAAGAACTCTTGCATACATCTTCAGACACTGACTGTAATACACAAACCTTCCCTTCAATTTCTTTCCCGCTACTCTCCTGTAAGCAAAGAGAAATGGGCTTTATTGAACTTGATTCGAGTATTCGCGGCAGTGGTTGCCTAAGTGAAAACTTTTGTCTTGTTTTCGCATTGCGTTTCGTTAGCAAACACCCTAGGTATATTTGCCCCGGAACAATCGCCTCATCTTGAAGGAAGGGCCATAACGAAACAGCATCGCTCACCCCCAGCCTGTGTGTAGAAGGTACAAGAGGAAGATGAGAAACCCGTTTATGCGAGCCCGGCTTATCACGCCTTGCCTGCGTCGCCGCCTGCGCATGTGTTGATTCCCGGAAAGAGCGTCGGCGTAAAGAAGCGGCGACGATATGCGGCCGTCGCAGCGGCCGACCAGCATCTGCGCTTCCACTGCAGCCCGCTGAGCACCTTTGCTTGCCTTTGCACAAAACCAGTTAGGAACTTTTCGAGAGCGATAACGCACTCTACGTCAAAATCAATTCCTGCCGGTTCACCGAGTTCGTCGGTTTACACCATGCATACGATGTGGCAGTTTTTTTTTTTTTTTTGTCCTGCAACATCTTTCCTCACCTTCGCCTACGGTCTCTATCAGTACAGTTCATTACTTGTCTCGAATGCCGACGAAGATAGCGCTTTTGCGGGAATGTCTCCGGAAGCTACGCGCCTCGCTCATCTATGCTGCATCGTGAAACGACACGACAGGTGGTGGGTTGGAGCAGTGCTCACCATTCCCCCGTGCTTCGCCTCTGAATATGTGTGTCCGGTACTGCCTACGTACGATGCAAGTAGTACGTAGGTAGCATATACGCCAGACTACTCAATGTAAGTCGGTCTTCTCGAAGTAAATAAATAAACAGATAAATACCTTATCTGCCAGCGATAGGAGGCATACGCATAATTGGTGCCTTTGTACGGTAAGCAAATACGGCATTACTTAGAACATCGTATCTGCGCTCACGCTAATGGCAAATTCTGGTTCATTACTAAAATGCACGAAAATATCGGCCTGGCGTGCACTGCCAGAAAGGGGCGATTCTCGAGGAAAGAGAGATGGAAATAGAGACAAA
Source organism: Rhipicephalus annulatus (assembly GCA_013436015.1). Lineage (NCBI taxonomy): Eukaryota > Metazoa > Arthropoda > Arachnida > Ixodida > Ixodidae > Rhipicephalus > Rhipicephalus annulatus. Next base: position 10,767 of record WOVY01010889.1, on the reverse strand, counting down.
GAACATCGTCGCTTGGCCTCCTTGAATTTGGAGTATTCTGCACTTGTATGTTTGTGCGTTTTCAAAGACTTAATTCACTTTATATGCATGATAAAGAAAGCCTGCTGGTACATGTATATGCATTGCAGCGATTGATGGCCTCTACGTGAGATCCTGGGGACTGCGATACAAATATTCGTTAACTAGAAAGTTAAGCACAACAAGACGCTTTCTCATCTATATTCATGCGCGCGTGTATACTCATAAATACACCCCTTCCCTCAACAAAGCTATGTGGCTCAAATATGTGTGTGCTTCATAATCCACAGTAAACTGATAGTAGTCCTAACATTAAATAATGACATATAACAAACTAGCCTCACTTGCGAGTTTAAATAAGCATTCAATCATTTAGTAGACACCAAGAGGTTCATGAAAGTACTTCGTTTGTCGTTGAAAAACTCACTGGTAAAAGTACACTAAAGCCAAATAACAATTTGTGACAGAGAAAAGGTCAATGCATGCAACGTCTGAGACAACAATATTATCGACAACGGTGACCTACTTACCCAGAAATTGATGTAAATGTACGAGAATACATGCGGTGCGATTAGGACATTCAAAAAATTATCCCGATGGCCTCAGAGTTACCGCCTACAATTAATCACTAGTATACAAACTAGCCGCACTAAATAAAGAACCTTCTATGCATAGAGACGTAATGAAACGCAGTTTTTTTTTCATTTCTGTCTGATTTATTGACAAAAGAACCACCGAATGTTACCATGAAAAATGGCGCGAGTGGTCCAAAACTTCAATATTTGTCTGGTAAACTGGACAGGCTGTGCCATCTAGCGGGGTCTAGTTGAACCAAACCCGTTTGCCATCTTGGATGCTATAGTAAGAAATTTTTCAATGGCCATTGTTTCTGCTATAACTCCCGGTACTTTCGCTATGCTGCTACTATTGGCGGCGGCCAAGCAGTGAAGCCGGGCAACGTTGCAGACGGCAACAGTGACGTGAAAGGTTCTAAATCAGGCGGGTAATTTGAAGTGTGCTAACGCGATGTAGAACACTAAAACGTGATTTTATTTCATAATAACCACTTCTGTCTTGGCACAAAAGTAGCACTACGAGGCTTCTCGACCACTATTCCAGCAATGAACATCGACTTAATATTTGCCTTCAGTGTCGCTTTTATTAAGAACTGAGCTTGTTCAGACGAGTTCGAGTAAAGGTCGCACGCTGGTTGTTCTGATTTCTCCGCTATAATGTGGCGCATTTTATTACTGTACTGTTTCCCACGTTGTTCTGAGTCCTGTTAGTCACCGTAGTGCGTCTGAACCAACTATCCTTGGAACAAACAAAATATCTCTGTCTGAAATACATCTTAGCAAGCAAAGGTTCTACAAAAGGGCACAATTTTTTTTATGGTACAAGACGAAAAAAAGGAGAAAATATGGAATGCAGTTGGACTCACTCACTCAAGAAAGGGAGAGTGGTGGTATGAAGAAAGGCACGGAGGTTAACTGGAAAGCAAGTATCTGATTCGCTACCTTGCATTAGGGAAGGGGGAACTCGCTCAAGAAATATATTTTAGAAATATATTTATATATTTTTAAGAAATATATTTCACGCTAAGGACTCAATCGAACTAAGACTTGCCAAAGATATTTTCAACCTGGACTCATTAGGGTTCAAGCTTGCCAACATATGACTCACTTGGACTGACTAAGGCTAACTCTCATGGCTCGATCTGAGTCTGGCTGAGTCTGAATGAATAAGTTCATGGGCACATTTGCCGACCTATGGCCATGACTGGAATGCACTCCACATAGGTGTGCCCTACGGTGCACACCTATGTGGACCAAAGAGAGGACCAAAGGAAAAGTAGTATGCAAAATAAAGAACAGCAGTAGGCGAAAATGGCCTGTAGAGCTTAGCTATATCCTGTAGCAAGTACGCAACTTCCAGCACAATTAGAGGGGAGTGCAAATAACAAGGAAGCACGGCCATTGGAAAAGCAGAGAACTTCCAGGAATTGCTTGCTTAAAGAATGACAGATAAAAGCATGATGGCGCTCTTCTGTCTCGCCAAATGTCATGCCAGCACTCATCCCTTTTCGCATTTTCTTGCTTTCTCTTTCACATCCGACACTATCCACATCTATAGATGTGTGAGCAGTATACTGCCCACACTGGTCAAGCCAATGTTAATAGTGACGTTGGGCCAAGCGGCCTCTATGGTATGAAATGTAGCAACATATGCAAGGCATGTTTTGTAATTCTTATGTCTCATAAGACAACCTTATCTTGTCTGAGACACAACACTTCTTAAACTGATTGATTCGATTACGTACTACAGGGGTCAAAAATAATTATGTGGTTCTGCGCGCGAGAACTGCTCTATAATTATAAGGTACACTTACGGAAGGACTCGGGATCGGTTTTAACTACCTACTTGACGTGCCAGCTTGGTGGCTCAGGCGTTGCGTCACTAAGCTCGAGACGCGGGTTAAATACCGAACCAAGGCAGCTGCATATATTTTGGGCTTTAATGCAAAAGTATTCAGGTTCGGATAATCAGATTTACATGCTCAGTAAAGAACCTGAAGTATTAGGAATAATTACTAGGTTTTTACGTCCCAAAAACAACGATATGATTACGGCAATCGTCGTTATCTCAGACTCCGGATATTTAGACAGCATTGAGTGCTTTAACGAACAGTTAGGTCGGTATATTGGCCTTGAGCATACTGCCTCCTTAAAGATACGGCTTCCATGGCCGGGACTCGGTCCCACGGACTTCGGGCCAGAACCCGTGGCCAAATCAATCCTCAGTCCTCTCTACAATGCACCTACCAGCCATGCCTTTACTTTTGCCACTTAAAACGATACAATATATACTTTAGAACATAACTATCGGACATAAGTGTTTTTCCCCCTTCATTTCGCACTAATATAAATGTCTTTTTATATAGCTTGTCTTGCAAGAGTTTCTAATGGATTGTGAAACGTCACAAGCTTCGCCTTTTTTTCTGGGATAGATCACTAGATGGCAATTGACCTATGAACTTGGTAAATAGGGAAAGACGCCCATATGTGTTACCAAGGCATATATATATATATATATATATATATATATATAATAAAGTGTGTGGCCCAATTTTAGTTACCCTCAGAGCTTTAGGTCTCTTATGGAGCATCACCTCTCGATTAAATTCCCTTGCAATACCACTCCGTCGTGGCACTCCTTACTTGGAATTTGCACTCACAAAAAAGGCCAAGCAGTTAGCATCGAAATGCGAATGTATACTGACAACTACGAATGCATTATGTATTTAGGAGTGAGCTTGGCAACAGCATAGCGTTGACTAGTCATACAATAAGAAACATAAGAAAAAAACGCATCCTAAACGCTGCCTCACCTCTTCACGGCCCTCTCAATTCAACTTCTTGCTGCGGCAATTAACAAGCGTATTCGGATGATTGATCCATGCCGTAAAAACGCTCATTCTACTTACGACTCATGCGAACCCTGCATTAAGAGATGCGGGCACCAGCACTCGAGCAACACGCACTGCCTGATGACCGTGATTTCGGTATGGCCACCAACATGTGTTTTTTTCAGGTATGCATGGATGAACGAGATGCTTCGTAAGTGACAAAGAAGTTAATAATAACCACCTGTCGACAAAACTGAGAATAATGTACGCCTCGCCACGAGCAACGTACCGGGATAAAAGGAGTAAGGCACCTCATGCGAACGCCCCGCCGCGGTGGTCTAGTGGCTAAGGCACTTGGCCGCTAACCCACAGATCGCGGGATCGAATCCCGGCTGCGGCGGCTGCATTTCCGATGGAGGCGGAAGTGCTGTAGGCCCGTGTGTTCACTATTGGGTGCACGTTAAAGAACCCCTGGTGGTCTAAATTTCCGGAGCCCTCCACTACGGCGTCTCTCATAATCATATGGTGGTTTCGGGACGTTAAACCCCACATATCAATCACCTCATGCGAACGGTCATTCCTCAAAGCCGCGGGAGTACAGCTTGGAGCCCTGCTCGCCCGCTGGATATACATGAGAAGATTTACGTGTACTCGAAGTTGAATAAATTAAACTATAGCGTCGTATTCAATCCGATTAGTTTCTTTTGGGTAAGAATTCTACGAGGAGCTTAACCACACCTGGAGAGAAAGCGCTTGAGGATGCTGTTTTCTTCCGAGTTATTAGCCACCGAGCCTACAAAGCGGTCGCGATGGCCACTGCTCCTTTATAGTTGGCGAACTTCACAGTGTCCCTTTCGGTGCGGATTCCCATGATGGCTGGATCATCCAGTAGTAAGATGTCGATATGCGTTCCTCCGGTGAAGCCAAGACAAGCGGAACGGCAATTTGATTTGGGTAGTGGTAGAATGATGGCGCATGCTCCATTGGCACCACGGTGCATACCGTCTGCATAAGAGGCAGCAACACGTGGTAGAGAGTGGCGGTGATCATCTGCACGGCGAAAACCAGCGTGTTAGAAGTGCGTAGTTTCCAGCATGCTCGTCCGGAGGAGAGAAAAGAGAAACACTTGGGGCTTGGTGACGACACACGTGCTATACTCGGTGACCACTTTTCTTTGCAGTAGCGCGGAACCATGCCAGAAAGTAGCACCTAAGTTAGCGTGTAATTTTCTCATATATCCTTGGTGATAGAAATAATGCTACAATTATTATGAGACCAAAAAGGTTGCGGGGAGTCATATGTAAAATACAGCGATTGTTCACGTTATAAAAATGCCTTCCTTTTCTTTCCATTTCTTAAACATCACCACCTTTCCAGCACGCCTACTTTCCGAAAAAAAAAACAAAAAAAACATGGCGTCGTTGACATGAATGGGTCAGTGGAAAGCCGCAAACGCTTTCCTTAGTTCTCCAAGAAAAGTATACTCGTAATATCATGGTGGTGGTGGTGGTGGTGGTGGTAGAAGTTAGAAGAGAAAGATGGAGCCCAATTTCTGCAGTTCGGTAGGGAGCACGCCCCGCCACGGTGGTCTAGTGGTTAAGGTACTCGGCTGCTGACCCGCAGGTCGCGGGAAGAAATCCCGGCTGTGGCGGCTGCATTTCCGATGGAGGCGGGAATGTTGTAGGCCCGTGTACTCAGATTCGGGTGCACGTTAAAAAACCCCAGGTGGTGGGAATTTCTGAAGCCCTCCACTACGGCGTCTATCATATTCATATGGTGCTTTTGGGACTTTAAAGCCCACAAATCAATCAATCATACCATCTGTAGGGAGCACGGTGCAGCGCCTCGTAATATGATAATAGGTACACTGAGCAATCAAAATGGCTCTCCTATTCGCATTTTTGTCTATAGGTCTTTTTTCTCAACGCGTTAATGGGACTGGTGAGCAAGGGTGGTGAGCAAAACCAAAATGACTCGCAAGCTCCAGTTGAAACACCGCCGAAACCTCGCCTCCACAACCTCCGCTTCTCTGCCAAGAGAAGTTGTCACAAAGTATACAAAAAGAAATTACTGCGGTAGCCATTTCAAACAAATTTCGCGGTCATGCGTGGTACGTAGGTCGTAGCACGCATGACTGACGCAGCGGATGCTACTTCGGATACAAGTTCTTATTCAACTCTTCATGAGCCGTGCTTACAATCAGAATAGAATATAACGCGAGTTTGTACAGTTCCATGATGACATTTTTAAAAGCGAGAAACACAAGAAAAATGGTCTCATTTCTGCTTTCCAATTTTCGTTTTCGCTTCAAAAATATATACCATACATTGTGTATTTTATATTTTAATGAAGAGGTGGAGGTTTTGGTTTGGCTTTTCGCTTGATGTGTAACATATACCATAACATATACCGCCACACACGAGCACACTGCACGATTGAGAAAGTTTCCTTCAAGCTTACGACCCTCAAGAAAGTCGACAGCGCTTTCGTGGAGCGTAACACACTGGTGCTGCTTTGGCATAGATTCAGAATGCGTCGCGACTTCGCGAGTGTGTCGCAAAGCCATGTTCGAGTCCCATTGGAGATTTAAGTCTGCCTTTGGAGTATCTCACTAAAGCGTACATTCTGCGTTCACGAGGGCATCATAGGACGCTTGAAATGACGTATAAAAAAAACAGCAGTGTTAAAGAAGCATCCTCGCCCCGCCGTGGTGGTCTAGTGGCCAAGGTATACTCGGCTGCTGACCCGCAAGTCGCGGGATCAAATCCCGGCTGCGGCGGCAGCATTTTCGACGGAGGCGGAAATGTTGTAGGCCCGTTTGCTCAGATTGGGTGCACGTTAAGGAACCCCAGGTGGTCGAAGTTTCCGGAGCCCTCCACTACGGCGTCTCTCATAATCATATGGTGGTTTTGGGACGTTAAACCGCACATATCAATCAATCAAAGAAGCATCCTCGCCTTGTTTCGATCTTTAAACGCGCGCATCCACGTCGAAAATCACCCTTCGCCGTGCAGGGTGGGGTCTCGCTTCTTTTCAGATTCGATAATGAAGGGGCGGTTGACCGATAATCGCGGCAACGCTCCCGTGTGAGCCTTCATTTCAAATGCGCGACACTCCCGTGCGTGCAAGAAAAGGTGCGTCCTTTGCGGCCCACTGGAGGCACCTAATGAATTTCATATCTTCTTACGGCCATTGCGGGCAACCACTGTGGACGTTTCGTGAACAGGGGACCTCTTAGTCCGAATGAACAGAGAAGCAATGAGCTGCAGGGTTCGGTGGTTTTTATTTGCCCATTGAAAAGAACCGCGTGCGCACTTAGCGCAGCTGGAGTCAGTGGTGTGAAAGGCGAGAAGAACTGGGAAATCTATGCACGCCAGAGTAGATATTGTCACGTTACAACGTAACTGTAACCTGCTGATAATGGCACAGAAGAATGTCAAGCTGATCGAACAACGGCAGTACGACTATTGTTTTTCTCTGCACGCGCATCTTTGTCCTCTTCTGAACAGCGGCACATACAAGCATGCCAGCATCTGTGGAAATAATAGTTTCTTGTACTAGTGGCAATATGGTACTGTGGCCTCGTGGTATACTGTGGCCTCGTGGTAGAGTGTCTGCTTCAACTGCGGGAGGTCGTGGGTTCGAACCCACGTGCCGCCGGATACCCACCGGTTTCACAAAACGGGCACAGGCGTCCCCCGGCCTGACACTCGGCTTTCTCAGGGGTGAGCCGCCTGGGAAGGGAAGCCTACGCCATTCATATCCCGTCGAAACATGTGGGCATCTCCTGTAAAGGTCTATAAGTACTGACAAGCCGTCAGTACGAAATGCATCGCACGCAGACTCGTAGCATTTCGTTGCGCGATTACCGCTCACAGATCGTGTGACGTGGCTCGTCAATCCCGCCGTTCACAACAGCCACACGTCGTTCATGTTTCGAGGATGAAACCATTTTACCAACGCTGACTATTCGTCACACTTCCTTGAGTAGACATACAGTGATTGTGAACACCCCATTGTGTACTGCTTTTCGTGCGTGTTTTCATCTGGCAATAATGTTATGACATCGGGACGATGTCCATTGGAAAGGGGGGTAATGCCACTAGTACAAGAAACTATTATTTCCACAGATGCTGGCATGCTTGTATGTGCCGCTGTTCAGAAGAGGACAAAGATGCGCGTGCAGAGAAAAACAATAGTCGTACTGCCGTTGTTCGATCAGCTTGACATTCTTCTGTGCCATTATCAGCAGGTTACAGTTACGTTGTAACGTGACAATATGTTATTTACGCCTGACGTTAAGTGTGCGCACCACATACAAATAAATATTTGCCGCATAATGCAGGAGTTGTGGGTTTTGGGAAGTAACTGTCTCATCCATTTCTATTTCAGCTGTTTTTTACCGTTCATTTGAAGCTGCCGATAGCGTGCCTTATCTTTTCTTTGTCTTGTAGCGATCGGGCTATGCCTTGACCCAGCGAGTCATTTGCCACGCCGGATTAGTGCAAAAAGGACAGTCTCGCCACGTCTGGACGGAGGAAGCAACAGAGGCCGGCCCCACGAGACGTCGCCTACTGATTGACAGCGGCGCCAACGGAGTGGAATGTCGCCAAAGAGGGTTTTGGAGCCGCCGCTCTATCTCCCGCCTGTGCCAGCCACGCATCGTTAGCGCGTTAACCGGCAGACGACGACGGCGCTGATCAAAGGGCTCTCCCCAGAGGAATCCACGAACCGGGCACCTCTCAAAAGATCGGCACTTGTTTAATCCATTGTCAAGTAGCCGACCCGCTGACTGACTATGCCCGCCAGGCATTGTCCCGGAGTACGAGACGTAGTGTCGCCAAGACGCCACCAAGAGGACAACAGGGACGCCGTCTTCCTGGGGGAGACCGCGGCGGCTGCCGCGGATCGCCCCGCTAATTGAGCGAACATAATCGGCGGACCCTTTGAAGTATGCGGCCAGGATCGTGGGCACTCTCGACTAAAGGCTCACACACGACGAGGAAGAGCCCTGCTGGTGCCACCAAAGTGCAGTGTTCACGGGGACCTTGCATGCTCCCCCCCCTCACCTGTGTGTGCGTGATTGGTGGTCGACTCGTAGAGGAGGAGCCCGACAGGGCATAAAACGACGCGGCAGAGTGCTGGACGTCGCTCTGAACTAAGTAAAGTTCAACCACCACGCTCGTGGTTTGTGAAACCACTAGTTTCTTCTCTCTCTTCTGTCATCTCGACAACTCACTGTAAAGATGTAAATAAACCAGTTAAGTTTGCTCAAAGCTCTGCCCTGGTCCTTGGCTCGACGGAGCGACGGCGATCGGCCCCGCTACCCGCAGACTGCGGTCGCCGCGACTCGCAACAACTGGTTGGCAGCGGTGGGATGCCATCAGCCACCTTCCTTCCCATCCATAACAACTGGATGGCAAGCGGTTGGATGTGAGCCTGGAGGACGGAGAATGAACAACACGCCGAGATCATGGAGACTGGCAGCTGTGGACTGGTGAGTGCTGGCTTTGGTTTTTTGGTTGCCAGGCTGATAAGATAGAAGTGCAATCTTTTCGCTGGTAGAGGCTACCACAGAAGCAGTTGTTTACGGAACTTCTGGGTAGAGAGTGAGCTGCACCACACTAGTTCTCTGTCATGGATTGGAAGCGTTTGTTGAAGAGTCAGCTCCTGATTCTTGGGGAGGAGCTGGGAGCAGAAGTAGATGCGGGGATGAAGAAACACGCAATTGTTGGCGCTATCGAGGGCTTGAATCTGACCAGTGAAGAAATTAAAGAAACGTGGAACGAGATTCAACAACAGGAACAGGAGCGTCAGGAAAGGCGAGAGCAAGAGAGAGAGCAGTGGAAGGAAACCCTAAAGGTAAAACTGGAAGAGACAAGAAGATCAATACAGTGCCTTAGATGGTCTCAAGTAAATTCGAGGATCCATGTATTCGAAGAGGGCGAGGATATAGAGAGTTACCTAACCTCTTACGAGAATGTTTGCAGAGACCTAAGGCTCGACGAAGACTATTGGTCTATCGCCTTATTGAGTGTCTTTCCGTGCGACTCAATTGGTAGAATAGGGTACCTTTCCGAGGAGGAGTTCAATAATTACAATGTAGCTAAGGCAGCCTTACTGCGGTGCTTCGGCATTAGAGCTGACAGAAAGCAAATGGAGTACAAGCTCCCGAACGCTCCGTTGAAGAACGCGCGACGGTGTGCTGGTATTAAAACCAAGCCTGAGAGAGGTCCGCGTGTCTCTCATAGCACCAAGGTGAATAGTGAGAGCAAATGGGAGATAGAAAAACGGGAGCGAGGTGAAGAGTTCGAGCGAGCACTCAGCCTAGAGATTGAACTGTCAGAACAAAAAGTCGAGGCAACGCAGTGGAAGATTCAGCCATCCGCAAGTGTAGCGCACGAGAAGTGCGAGGTGCAGCCCAGAGCTTTAGAGAAGGCTAGCACGTGTGAACATAGCGGCGGATTCGAAGGCAAATCGAGTTTGAGTGCTGCGAATGAGGCTGCGCTGAGTAGAGAGGCCGACGAAGGCCAGAGCGAGTGCGACGAGGTGCTTTGCCAGTTAACTGTTAGCGAAACAGCTAGAATAGCTGTAGACAATCTGGCACAGACCTCAACTGTGTTTGTCGCGACGGTGGATCTTGCAAATGAGGTCGAAGTAGGCAAGAACACCGGAGAAAGCTCAGAAGCAGCGAGCGTAGAGAAGGGTATCAGTGCAGTTGCAGACAGCTCTCAGGAATGCGAGCAAGATTTTTCGAAGGGAAACAGCTGCATTGTTCGTAAGTGTGTTAACAAGTCCGCCGGTCTAGAGGGTGAGAATAAAGATGACCAGGTCAAAAATCATTTAGACCGCGCGACTGAGACAGCTGACGAAAGCTGTGAGAGGGTTCACGAGTGTGAGATGCGATCGGGAGGCTCGGAAGTGACACGCAAAAAGCAGCGCAGACGAAAGAGACGTCGCAAATCCGCGAGAAAGACGAAACAGTACTACGCGTGTAAAAGAAGGCGCAAAACCTGTCAGCGTAGCAAATAAGAGCTTGGCAGCAGCGTCAAAATTACATTGCATGCATCCGAGCGACCGGACGAAAAGCAAGAGGAAAGCGGGTTCGCGAATGGAATTGCGTGGAGAGCGCCGTTCTTTCCGTTCTATCCACAGAACGTTTCAGGGCGCACCTGAGTACAGCGTTAGCACAGGTGAATCGGCCAGACAGGGCGACAGAGCCAAGAAATCAAAGTGCCGAAACACTGTGGCAGGTGGTGCAGAGGCACCCTTGAGCGGTAAAACCATTGATAACTCAACCGGCAACGAATTCACCAGCGGTGCAGGACAGGTCGGTCGCAGAC